>JAOWBU010000690.1:0-25000 GCA_026212405.1 Petrea volubilis
ACCAAACTAATCCCAGCCCTTGGATGCGGGTGTCCCGTATACGGTGGAGATGTCGTTACGTGGCACGCTATCCTTCTGCCAGAGAATTAATGGAACAACATCATGTGAAGCCGCCCCTCTTTTAATTTTGCCCTTGATCCTACGGTTGTGATCAATCTTGAGCTTTTGAAACCAACGGTCCTCATTTAAACTACGATTTGGCCTAATTATCATGATATTGCCCCCCTCTTGAGTTGATCTTTGTCCCCAAGGATTGAATTCTGGAAACCTTGCTTGAATTGAACTGTAGTCTTCCCATGTAGCTTGTTCAGGTGTAGAATAAACCCACTGCACCAGTATTTGAGGCACTGCCACATTGTTTCTGGGTATCATTCTTTTTCCTAGAACAGCTAAGGGGTAGATCCTGAAGTTTCCCTCTTGATCCATCTCTGGTAGTGCGGCTGAGGGCGTGTGCTTGCGTCCTATCCTTCTTTTTAGAATTGAGACATTGAAGACGGGGTGAATTTGACTCCCCTTTGGCAACTGTAATTTATAAGCCACCTTACCCACTTTTTGTATAATAGTGAATGGCCCATAGTACTTGGGAGCAAGCTTGAGATGCTTCCTTAGAGCCACGGTGTTTTGCCTATAGGGTTGGAGTTTCAAATACACCTCATCCCCAATGTCAAACTCTCTTTCACTCCTATTTTTGTCAGCATACAGTTTCATCCGTTCTTGAGCTTGCAGTAAATTTTCCCTCAACAATTTGACAGCTTTAGTTCTTTCTTGTAACCATGCAGAAACCTCTTGGTGCTCAGTGTGTGCAAATGGTCCTAAGGGTATATGTGAAGGACAATAACCATATAAGGCCTGAAAAGGGGTTAATTTTAGGCTGGTGTGGTAGTTTGTGTTATACCAGAACTCAGCCAAAGGCAACCACCTATTCCACTGTTTGGGCATTTGATGGCACATGCATCTAAAATAGGTTTCAAGGCACTGGTTAACCCTCTCTGTTTGTCCATCAGATTAAGGGTGATATGCACTGGACATGTCTAAAGAGGTACCTAAGTGCCTAAATAGTGTTTTCCAAAAAAGACTAGTGAAAACCTTGTCCCTATCAGAAACAATGCTGATTGGAAGGCCATGCAATTTGTAGATGTGTTCAAAGAAGAGTTTGGCCACCATTTCAGCTGTGTAGGGGTGTGTGAGTGATACAAAATGAGAGTATTTTGTGAGCCTATCTACAAGGACTAAAATTGAATTTTTACCCTCAGAATTGGGTAATCCTTCAATGAAATCCATGGTAATGTGTGACCACGCTTGTGAGGGAATGGTCAGTGGTTGTAACAGCCTAGGGTAAGGGACATGCTCTCTTTTATTTCTCTGGCAAATATCACACCCCCTTACCCATTAACTGATTTCCTCTTTCATTTTTGGCCAAAAGAAAAGAGTTTTGATCCTTTGATAAGTACTATTCATACCTGAATAACCTCCCAAGGCTGAGTTGTGCAATATCCCCATGATTTTCTATCTCAAATCTCCTTTCTGTCCCACACAAATTCTACTGTGATACCTTAGTATGCCTTGGCTGTAAGTGTAGTCTGGCTGAGCTTGAGGATCCAATACTTTCTCTTGCAAAATACCCTGGAAATCATCTTCCCCATCGCTATCTTGGATGTTAGTCATCCAAGTAGGAGTAGCTATAGTGATTGCAAAGTTTTGGCCCTCATTGTGCTCCCTTCAAGATAGGGCATCAACTGCCCTATTCTCACTCCCCTTTTTGTACCTCACTTCATAATCCAATCCCATCAGCTTAGAAACCCATTTTTGTTGCAAAATAGACTCCACCCTCTGATCTAATATGTGTTTGAGACTCTGCTGGTCTGTCTTGATTATAAACGGATGGCCTTGAAGGTAATGTTTCCATTTTGTCACAGCTATCATGATGGCCAGGAATTCTTTCTCATATATGGATAACCCCTGGTTCCTTACTCCTAAGCTTTGCTGAGATAAGCTATAGGTCTTCCTTCTTGCATCAATATCGCCCCAATGCTTTTTTCACAAGCATTTGTTTCAATCGAAAAAGGTTTTGCAAAATCTGGTCAAAACTGGGGCAGTTGTCATAGCTCTCTTTAACTCATGGAAGGCTCCAATAGCTGCCTCATTCCAAGAAAATCCATTTTTTTTTAAAAGTTCAGTCAATGGCTTGCTAATGATCCCATATCCCTTGATAAATTTCCTGTAGTACCTGGTAAGCCCCAAAAAACCTCTGAGGGCCTTGACATCCTTAGGGATAGGCCACTGAACCATACATTCAATCTTTGCAGGATCAGTGGCTACTCCCTCGCCAGATATGATATGCCCCAAGTAATCAATCTTTTCCTTTAGGAAACTGCACTTGCTCCTCTTGGCAAACAGCTTATGTTGTCTCAATTTTTGTAGCACATTTTTCAGGTGATGAAGGTGCTCTTCCTTAGTCTTGCTATAGATCAGTATATCATCAAAAAACACTAGGACTGACTTTCTAAGAGACTCTGAAAATACTAGGTTCATGAGGGCTTGGAATGTAGAGGGTGCATTGCGTAACCCAAAAGGCATGACCAAGAACTCATAATGCCCACTATGTGTTATGAAACTAGTCTTATAGATATCCTCATCCCTCATCTTTATCTGGAAATACCCTGATCTCAAGTCAATTTTAGAGAAATACCTGGCTCCATGCAGTTCATCCAATAGCTCATCAATCACAAGAATGGGGAAGTTATGCTTAACAGTCAAACTATTCAAGTACCTGTAATCCACACACATCCTCCACTGCCCATCCTTCTTCTTGACTAATAGCATAGGTGAGGCAAATGGGCTGTGGCTGGGTCTTATTATCCCAGCTTCCAACATTCCTTTCACTATAGCTTCTATTTTATTCTTTTGAATGTGTGGATACCTGTAGGGGGCCTGTTTCTTTGGGATGGAATGAGGAAGAAGGGTGATCCGGTGCTCTATCTCTCTTTCTGGAGGTAGAGAGTTTGGTTCTGCAAAAATATCCTCACATTGTTGTAAGAGCTCATGGAGTTCCTGGTCCTCTTGTGGCTCCTGCACAACCTCAGCTTAGACTAAAAATAGTTGACCAAGTAATCCATAACTCCCTTTCTTGAATAATTTTCCAAAACTCTTGGCTGATATCACCTTGAGCTCAGCCACCTCACTAATAGCTCTCATAACAATTCTCTTCCCTTGTCTGGAGATAGTTACCTTCATTTTATCATAATCGAACTCAACTGGACTATTAGCTTTCAACCAGTCACCCCATAATACCATATCACACCCTCCCAGCTTAATAATCCTAATAGATCCTGTAAATTGATTGCCTTGTACGCTCCATGTGAAGTTGGGACATATTTTCCTGCTGATTAACTTGCTCCCATTAGCTACACTGATTAGCATGGGAGTAGTGAGTTCAAGCTGGCACCCCAACTGGTGGGCTGCCTCCTCATCCAAGAAATAGTGAGTGCTTCCACTGTCTATCAAGATTTGGATTTCCTTGCCAAGCGCTTGCCCCCTAATCCTTATAGTATTCATGTCGGTACTACCAGACATTGCATTCAAGGATACAGTCACATCCTCAGCAATGACTTCTTCCACCTCTTGTTGTTCACTCTCCTCTTGTTCAGCCTCATATGCCTGCTCCTCTTCTTCAGACATCATGAGGTAAATTTGCCTTTGTTTACATCTGTGCCCCGGGGTGAAAATCTCATCACAGTTATAACAAAGGTTCTTTTCTCTCCTTGCTCTCATTTCAACAGCTATGAGGAGTCTTCTAGGGGGTTGATTGAGCTCACTTGAAGGTTTGTAGGGGGGTTTAGGAGGAAATGAAAAGTTCTTGTGCACTGGGGTTAGGTTCATTTTTGTGATAGGTTTATTATGGTGAATGGGTTTGTATAGTGCAGTGGCTCTCTTGATAATGGCATCAACAGTGGCCTCTTGCTTCTTAGCTAAAGAGACTGCCTGTTGGAACCCCACAGGTTTGATAGACATTACGACCCCCCTGATGTCCTCTCTCAAGCCACTAATAAAGCTGGCTGTGAAAAACTCATCAGGGAAATCCTTGTTAAAAATTAACATTTGGGATTTGAGCTCCTCAAATTTTTCTAAGTATTGTGCTACTGTTCCCAGTTACTGAAGCTTGTTAAACTCCCCTATTATACTTGCAGGGTCTAAATCATCGAACCTTTCCAATACAACCATGATAAATTCCCTCCAGCAAGGTATATCCTTGCATTCTAAATACCCTTGGAACCATAGTTCAGCCTTACCTTCTAAGTATACTGAAGCTAATGTAACTTTCTGTTCTTCAGGTATACTAGCAAGTATTTGGAAGTATCTATTGGATCTTCTTATCCAAGCTCTAGGATTCACCCCGTCAAACCTAGGAAACTCTATTTTTGGGATGGTGGACATACTGCTAGTGGTAGCCATAACATCAGGTTCATTACCTCCTTGTGTAGGTATGGACTGATGTGTAGGACTCTTGTCCACTGGAGCTATCAAACCTTCATCCAATACCGATTTGTTTTTGTTGTATTGGTGAAGTTGCTCAATGATACTCTGGAGTTGTTGCTGGATTCCTGCTTGGTTGCCTTCCATCATCTTCACAGCTTCTTGAAGCTCAGTTTGGATTCCCAAAATGTTGTCCATCTGTCCTTGGAGATGATGCACATTAGCTATCCGTATAGCTTTTTCTTCAGCAAGTAAAGCTTCTTGTTTCTTTTGAGCTTCAAATAGCTCCTTCATCCTCGTTGATTCAGCCATGATTTTAAGTTCAAGAGTCGCCTAGAATCGAACGACTCTGATACCAAATGTTGTGTTATGGGATAATGAATAAAAATTGGATATAGAAACTAAGGTTGAGAACACAGAAATGGAGATGGGAAATGCAAGAGAAAATGAGGGGGAGAAAACTAGAACTGAAACATTTGATAATTCATTTCATCAAAAACGTCCGATTAAATACAAGAGGCAGTTGAAAATAAAGATAACAAATCCAAAATGAAATCTGAAATGGAAATGTCCTACTGCTGATGAAAATGGCGCACTACCACTTTTCTGACTTAGCCGTTGAGTCCGTTGGAGCCAAACTAATCCCAGCCCTTGGATGCAGGTGTCCCTTGTGCGGTGGAGATGTCGTTACTGAGGCACGCTATCCTTTTGCCAGCGAATTAATGAAACGACGTCGTGTGAAGCTGCCCCTCTTTTAATTTTGCCATTGATCCTACGGCTGTGATCAATCCTGAGCTTTTGAAACCAACGGTCCTCATTTAAACTGGGATTTGGCCTAATTATCATGACAACCACATACTAATTAATTGTTATTTGCTATGGTTGACGGCGAGATATCATCATACATTTATGTTATGTTTGGAACAAGAGTTTTAATAAATAAAAATAAAAATAAATGAAAAGGATAAAAATAAAAACAAAAAATACTATTATTAGAAATTAAAAAAAAAAATTCTTACCAAATTTTAAGAATAAAACGAAGGGTTACTCTATTGTCTATCCTATTTATCCTAAATTTATTGTTTATTATTATTATTATTATTATTATATTTGTGAGAAATCACAACATAACTTAACGTCTTTATAATATGTGTCCCCCCAAATTATTGTCTCAATGAACATATTATGCGGTACCATGTACTCTTAATTATCATTATTTTTTTTTTTGGATTCCTCTTAATTATTTATTTTTTGGTTCAAATTCGTCTTAATTATCATTATTCAAAACAACATTCTAAAAAAATTAAAATGAAAACTACAGTTCGATATTTTGTTCAATTTCAACTTTTGGTTTGATTAAATGATACTGAATACGAATTAAAATGAACTAGTATTTGTATATTTAAATTTTTATACATTATTTCATATTTATTTATCGTCTACAATTTCTGTTATTTTTTTGGTTACCAAGACCACAAGTAATTATAATAATTTTATTGCCTTAAAGTTTAACTAATTGATTACTGTATTCATTTTTTAAGAGAAAACGCTTAACCAATGTTATCAAATTTACCAAATATTAATTAGTCTAGCGAGATGAGGCGCTAGATTCATTAAGCAAAATTCAAAATTTGAATTTTGGTATTGTGAATGGAGTAATTGGGTTGAGAGGATTGTTCTGCAGTACCTGATTCGAATTATTCGGTCAATAAATCAGTAACTGAATGATTTGGACAAATAAAAAACGTTATCAAATTTTAAAATAGAAAAAAAAATTATTTTTATTTATTTTGTAGATTTCAATTCAATTGAATTCACACTTTAGGACACAAGTGAAGGGTTTTTTTGTTTCCTCTGCCCAGCACTTGTCTTCAACTCCCATTTGATCAACAATTTTATTCTCTCTAATTCAGTCCCATTCAATTCAACATCTCAGGTTTAGGGCTTGGCCATGGTGAGAGCTGTAATCGGCGATGAAACCCAGCTCAATTTGGCGGAGAATCGCCTCACTCGCGCCGCTCTCCCATCTCAGGTATGCCAGTTTATGATTTAATTCTAAACAGCCGATGATCATGCAGTTTTTCGTTTATGGATTGGAGCTCATTTTGACTGTTTGTTTTTGTTCAAATGATGATTTGATGTTTTCAATTTAATTTGGCAGGTAGGGCTTGTGATTGGGAAATTGAGTTCGAAATTAGATAGAGGTTTCGTGTATGATTTGGTGCCGACGCCACCAAATGACGCCGGAGAGGCGCCGTGTTCGGTGATTGACGGCTCCGGAGAAAGTAGCAAAAATAAGAAGAAGACTTCATCGAAGGCTAAATCTCAGTCTGAGTCTTCAGTTCTCTTTATTGATGCGGAATGGGTCTCCGAGCACGCGCGCCAGGTCCAAATTTGTTGTTATTTATCAGTGTGATAATTTGCCTTCTGTGTGAAGATACCTTTTTCTCAATGCAGAACCCTTGATATTATAGATCAATTTTAGCTGTTATATCATTTTTAAAGGGTTAAAATATGTTTTGGCACTAGGGCTCTTTCCAGAGTTAGTGCGGCATCAATTAAGCTGCAAGTATATGGTATACAAGGACGGGTAGACAGAGGGGATTCAGTTCATGGAGTTGGTTAGGGCCTGAAGGTTGACCTAGAAGCCTTGATCCGAATAATTGTGTATTCACATGGCTAGAACAAGTTCAAGATTAACATACTGATTAAATTGTTGGTGTTATTGACTTAAAGGTTTTTAATGGTGTTATTGACTTTAAGATTAACATGTTAAAGTTTTGAGAGAAAAATTTTGGAGAGATACTTTGTGTCTGTTGTTTCTTTATCACTTTGAATTTTTTTTGACTGTCCATATTTGTCATCTATTTTAAGATGCAGGGCTGTTGAATGCATGTATTTTAGTAATTTCTGAAACCAATTGGGCACTGATGATCTTAGGGGTCTCATAATGCAATCTATTTGCATGAGTGTTTTGGATATGTTTACACTTCAGCAAATCAACCACATTTATTTTTCACTTCCATACCTTGATGATTCTCCTTGACTTTAATGTTTCCATAATGCGAATTTCATCTTTTAGGTCTCAAGAATGCTATTGGGTGGCATACATGTGATTGGCATCTACATATGGGTCAATGAGAGCTTGTTCAAGAATTCCACACTAACGCTATGCCAGGTCTTGTACTTGCATTTTCTTCATTCTGTTTGGGTATAAGGAGTATCGATTCTATTATCTATGATGTTTGTTGTATTAGGTATGAGATAATGATCGGATCTTTATCGCATTTTCATTTTCTATAGAAGAAATATAGAGGCACTTTCTGTTATGAGGGCTGTTAAGACATCCCATCTCTATCATGTGTCTTGGCACATGGCTTTAATCAGACACACACTGGCAAGAGTTAATAATATTTGAGACCTCAACTCAACAATTTGAAATCTGGACACACCATTTTCTTCCACCAGTTACTAAAAGAGTTGCACAGAGTTTTATTTCCAATTTTTTATTGCTAGCTTTGAACAGGCGACTTTCAAATGTAAAATTGATTGTCTACCCCAAACCCCTTCTTATAGGGGGTGGGGAATGGAGATGTTGTTCATGATAAGTGCCTGAAATCGTAAGCGTGTTAATTAACATGATTTTTTTTGTTTTTTTTTTTTTCTTTTTTTTTGTGTGTCTGTGTTGGGGGGGGGGGGTGTGTGTGGTGGTGGTAATTAAACTGTTAACCTAGTGGCAGACTTTGGGATATATGTCATTTGATTACCAGTCATTCCTTCAGTGTTTGAAAAATGCAACATTGTGGAAATCTGCATCATTTTCTGTATCATTTAATGTAACTTGCAGACTGTGAAAGGAGTTGCAGAAGCAGCCTCCATGACTGTTTGGAATGAGATACTGCTAGTTCATATTGGTTATAGCCCTCTGAGGTACTCTTGAGAGAGTATTTACTCTTTTAAATGTTTGCATTTTTAGTACATTATAATGTAGCTAAATTTATACTTCAGGTGGACATGCCGAAATTGCTCGCTAGCAGCAAATATTACTTCAAGCAGTCTAAGGCCTTGTGAATTTAAAATGGGAAAAGTTCTGGGCTCCCTTCAAACATTCAGATGCACATACAATTTCGATGTAAGGTGACCTCTCATTGCTTTTAGCTTTTTAGCTATCTAAATCTCTGGTTGTTGGTTTTTGATGAATTTATGTTCGATAAGTTTCTTTGATTGATGAGGAAGCCAGAAACCTTTTTAGTTTGATTCTGGATATTTTTGTATTCATTTTGTGGAAGAGAGGGAAATCACCTCATTGTGTCTCTTTTTAACCATCCTTTCATATATCTTGTTCTCCTTTTCCTCCCAGTGTTTATAATAGTGAGAATGCTTGGTTTAGTTAAATTTATACTGTATCACAGTTAAACTTTTAGAAACTGTGATCCTGAAAGCCTGGATGTAGTTTGGCATAATTTTAGGAAGAATTGTACTCTGAAATGTGAAAAAGAAAAACTATGTAGTGAATAAAAAAAATATCCGAATGGTGATTATTACTGCTATCTGGATCTGTGATTGCTTGTTTTAATAAGATCTTTTGTGCTGTTGCTCTTAGTAAATCACATTAGGTAAAGGGTTCTGCTGCCTTTCCATATGATCTTCTCTCTGTAAAATCTCGTACTCTTCTACACAAAACCTAACTTTTGTCAGTTAAGACAGTCTGTTTTGAACATTATACTTTGAAATAAGTTTCATCTCATTGGTTGATGTGGTTAACCGGGAACTTGTTCAGCTTCAACTAAATATTCATTTAAAATTTATTTTATTTGCTTATATCTGGTTGTTTTAAATGTTTTGAGCTTTCTGCTGCCAGGTTTCCTATTCCCCTTGAAAATGGATTGGACGTTAAAAGATTTTCTGATGCTTTGCATGATGAAATCATGGTGCATGTGAAGGAACTTACCAGTGCAAAGGCTTTGATCAATGGCAAATTGGTATGACAACTAAAACTTGCTGATTTACATACTAATTATGGATAATCATAGTGTTATGGTGGAGGGCCATCTACACGTATTTTGGTCTAACAGTTTGAAAAAAATTCAAATGAGTAGTTTCGTACCCGATTTGTTGACCATGTGTTCATGGGTTGAGACTCTTGAGAAGAGTGGCGCGGCTATCTTTAGGCTAGTCCTGCTTTCATGATTTTTCTGGAGGGTCGAAGATCTAGAGATTTAATCTGCTTATAGGTTTATTGTGTCCCTGGAGTCTTTTATTAAATCTTTTTGTTCAGTGTAAATAAAAGAGTTCGCTTCTGATAATGTTAATTGCTTACATTCCAGACTGCACCTGATAAATAGGTATGTTTAAGAATCTTTCTTTCTGCCTTTGTTACCCAGGTGGCTGAAGATGAGATATGTGGATCAGATGAATTTCATGAAATTGAATTTCTTCTACCGTTTATGAAAGACAAGTATATAGAAGGTGTGATTTACTTTTACCCCTAGATTGAATTTTTCTATTCTGTACATTAATTTTTCTCAGTTTGTGTATTTATATATTTCTTTTTCTTTTTTTTTTTTTCTGTTTTTTGTGAAGCATGTAGCCAAAAAGAGGTTCTTGGTGTTCTTCTCTTGAGGGGCTCTGTTTGTTCTCTTGCATACTTGAATTCAAAGGAACCTGTTTCACAAGCTTTGATCGATATAAAGGTGATTACATCTATTTGTACTTCAGAAAATATACAGCTGGGAAGCCTCAATATTCTGTTCTGGAGTATGATGTGCATTCCACTAACATTAATATTGTCAAATGGAAAACCTATTTCATGTTCTCAGAACTTTTGATTAGGCATTCACCATGTTTATCTAACACCATAGGTTTCATACGACTGAATTTCTTCCTTGTTGCACAAATAATTTTCTTTTTGTAAGAATAACTGCTAATAAGTTATTGAAGTGTGTTTTGGCTACCTTAAAAAGAAATTTATGGTGATTGGCTGTGTTAACATTTAGAACCTATCGAGTTCTATAAAATTCTATAGCTCATAAATGACAGTGATATATATCAAGTTAATCTTCTGATTCACCAATTCCTTTATCTCCTTCTGTATTATGATCTTGAATCTTCTTGAGATTAGGACGACATTACAAGGAGCTTGAAAAGTAGACTGGAGATTATGTGCGACGAGGCTGATAAGGAGTTAGAATCTGTCGCTGATGGTGATCAGGAATCAAACACCCACACGTCATCTGACAAACCTGTTCCACACTTTGACCTTCATGTGCAAAGGTATGATACATTCGGCACCTCTTTGTTGTTCACAATATTATGAAAAACTTGTTCCATATCTTCCTATCATTCAGGGGCTTGGCTGTGTGTGCTCCAGAGTTGTAGATGCATAACCTTCAGTTTCCACTAATTGCCATTCGTCTATATGGTTAAATGCTTCTGATGCCGTTTCACCCTTTATTTCATCAACTGATTGTCGATAACATAAACACTTCTATTTTTGAGTAAGAAATTACCACATGGAGGATGGGAGTAGGGATGTAAACTTATTGGGTTTGCCCGTGAGCCTAATGAGCCTACAGGTGTTCAAGCTCTGAGCCTGCCTCGAATAGCTATTGGGCCCAGCTCGAGCCAAATAATTTTTGTTGTAAATGACCAAAGCTTGGCTCATTTGTGTCCTAGTTGTGTGTGGGTGGGTGTTGGGGTGTTGGGGGGGGAGGGGTTGAACATGAGAAAAAGCTATGGTTGAGTTAGCTGCTAGGTGTTATATTCTGGAGATGGTTTCCTTAAAAGGTTCAACTTTTAAACAACTAGATGTCATCCTATCTGCTCATTCTCTTGTTCCTAAGAAACTATATCAGGTTGAAGTGCGAGTCTACTAAAGCTCATTGCCGTTGCCTTATAAATATGATGTCATTCAGGATCTTGACTTCTGGCCTAAAATTCGGTTTTGATAGTTCAATCCTCTTTCAATTCTAGTTTATGCATCAGTATACCAATCCAATGGAAAACTATCCATGTAGTGTTTGTTGAGAGGATTTTGTTCACGTGTTCTGCTACATATGAAAATATGCCGGCAAGAAGGGAACTTTAACAATATGAAATGATTCACGAACAGTTTCTGCTACTATGTGAAAATACCTGTAATGTACAGTTCTCTGCATCCTTGTCAAAATTTGGTGTATCACTCAATTCTTCGTTTGATTTCACTTCTGAAGAGAGTTCATTGTTTTTAGCCACCTAAAACCAAATCTAGCTTTGGCAGAGAGACTGGCTGCTGCTAGATTTATCACTAATTTTTGCTTGCATCAGGTACTTTAAAGCAACTTTCAGGTTCTTTGAACTGATTTGAACTCTTGAATATGTGTAACAGAAAACAATGCAACCTATCATTTCCTCGAAGAGTGTTTGTTCCATGGCTGGAGGGTACATACATCTGTGATTATATTCAGTCACCCGAGACAATGGAGGTTCGAACTTTACTTCTCATGCTTAATTAATAAATAAATTAATAAATTATTTGCGTTCTCTGACTTATTGGAACAGATGGCATTGGGTAGACGTCTAATGCATACAGTCATGGATTTCTCCTCATGCTTAGATGGCTAGAGTACACTATGACATAGATCTTGGCAACTCCAATACAATTTTGTTATTTTTACTGGGAACAAAAAAAAAAATTAAAGCCAGTTGGTGAACAAAGAAGAAGGGGGAAAAATTGCAAAGAAAAAGATAGAATGAAAGATGAAAGGGGAAGAGGAAATATGAAAAAAATTGAAACAGTAAAGGAAACAAAACAAATTTAAAATGATAAGAAAAGGAAAACCATCTAATTAAAATTTGAGCCTAATATAATGGTGCACTCCTATACATCGTATCAATTTTTTTCTAATCTTCAGCTACATGCATTTTTGTAAACCCAGCATCTCCTGACATGACAACAAGGCATTTCTCATTTCCAAGAACATTTCACGAAACCCAACCAAATGTGTTGTTAACAATTTGAAAATTTGGTGAAATGAAGGAGCACAGGAACACTGCTCCATAGAGTATTATAGCTTGGGTTACTTGTTTATAGGACATTATGAATGATGGAGTTCTGAATTTTTGTTATGCTATTTTATAATAGGTAGAAAATCTGGGTGGTAGCTGTATGTTTTCTGGATTAAATATCCATGTTTAGCGTTTCTTAATGATTGGATTTTTACCTTCATTTCATGCCTGGTTTTGGGGGATGGAATAGGTTTCTTTGTTTCTTTTTTTCATTTCCTGGGATTTTTTATGGTAAGTCTCTTTGGGCTTCTTTGGATCTAGTTTACACTTGCTAGTTGGCACTGGCTTCTTTGCGGATGATGTTGATTATGCATTGTTTATGTCTAAAACAAAATTGCTTGGTGCTTTTTGGATACACTTGTATCGTTTTCTATGTGTGTGTGATTTAGTTTTCTTGTTCATCAAATTTATTGAGTTAATTTATTGTATGTACTGTTTATTTGAACTACTGATAGCCTGTTAGATTAATAATGTGAATTGACGAAATCATTGATTCAACAAAGGGTGCCCATGTCTCTTTTGGGTTTTTCTTCTTTTCTTTTGGTTTGAAAATATCCTTTGATCCCTTTGGTAGCTTTTCTTACTGCTGCTCTGCTTGAAATAAGGTTCCGAATTCAAAATATTAGAAGTTTTAACTAGTTGCTTTCTTGTTTATTTATTTATTTAATCATTATTATCACATGGGGAAAGAGTTTGAACTTAAATATTGTTTCTGACTAGTGCCTTACTACATGAACTTACTTAGTGCCTAAACTTTTGATTGAAGGTGGTTACCTATGCTTATATTCCAATTCATAAAGTAATAGTAGCTTTCTTTTTCAAGATATTGGAACACTCCTTTTCTTCACTAGCTATCAACCAGAACTTTTGATCCCATAAGTATAGGGTTGTAACAAGAATGGTCCCATTGAAGTCGGAATTCTCATTCAAGTACTTTATTTAATTAAAAATCGCAGATTAAGTACTAAATCCACCAGAAAAGTCATGTGAAGCGTGTGACCACACTTCCGGATATTTAATAAAAATAAAGATGACATTAAAAAAAGAAAAATTCCCACATGGATGTTCTGGCAGGAAATAATCCTCCTCATTTGAGGAGCACGTTCCGACATATGGTCAAAAGGGGTAATTTTTCATTAAGTTAGTGGAAAGCCCTTATTGCCTTAAAACACCTAAGAGACTCTAAACCCAAACATCAATTGAACTCGAGATTCGATATAATAGTGTGAGCATTGCAAGGAAAATTGAATATGATCTTCTTGACGAGCGACAGATATGTGGAATTACCCCTTCCAGTGTACTAAGTTGTTTTCTGCATTTTTTTTTTTAAAGAAATGGTTCTAATGTTGGTTACTGAATAAGAATGTGATTAGCTTATTAATGCCTTACTTTTTTCTCGTATGGTGTTAAGATACATGCTTTTTTAATCAATGTGTGCCCCCCTTCTGGTATTTTAAAATGATAGTTGTTGGCATTCTCTCTCTCTCTCTCTCTCTCTCTCTCTACCCCCCAGCCCCCCCTTTTTGGTTGTGCCTGTTTCCAACAGTTCCCAAAAGCACAAGTCTTACTGTTCCTATTCAGTATGGGGGTGTATTTATAAACTTTCCTGTTGATTGAGTATATTAGTCGCTTTGTTGTTGAACTGGATTGGTAGGAGGAAGACATCCAATCTAAGTTAATTTCGACATGTGTGATAAATTTAATGGGTTAGGCAGTGACACAAGGTATTGCACTTTGTTGAGTACTGGATTTGAACTTTTAACGAGAGACAGAAATTGTCAAATATGCAATGAAATATGTGCTTTAGAGGCAGAAATGCAAGTGTATGTGGTTGCTGAGAATAGAAACTTACACTATCACGTCAGACTTCGGGGTTGATTCCTTTTTGGGTTTAGAGTTTCTGGGTGTTTTAAGGCAAAACTAAAGTTTTCTTCAGGCTTTATGAAGGATTGCACCTTTTGACCAAAATCGGTAACACTTTTGACCTTAGAGATTCTGGGTGTTTTAATGCAAATCTAAGTTTTCCTCTGGCTTTATGAATGATTACACCTTTTGACCGTGACTAGGCACGTGCTCCTCTGGTGAGCAAGATTGTTCCCCTCCAGAAACATCTAATGTGGCTTCTTTTCTTCATCTTTTTTGACATGTCCACCATTTATATTTATATTTTTTGCATTACATGTGTGGTGCATAGGATTCAATGTGCCAGAAGCGTGGTGGCGTGTGCTTCACTTGACCTTTCGAGGTGGATTCAGTCCTTAATCCGTTATCGTTAATTAGTTAAAGTACTTGCATTAAAAATTCCGATTTCAACAGGATCATTTTTGCCACACCCAAGTAGTTATCGGCTTCTGTATGCCGTACGTAATATAAGTGTGCGCTCTTTGTGTTTGTGCGATTATATTTTTGTTTGTTTCTTTTTAGCTGGTAAATAGTGGAAATGGAGATTAACACTTTCTGTTGTGGATTCATTTGTTTTTCCTTTCTAAGACAATCGGATCTATTTCTTCAGAAGGCAGACTTGCAAGAGTTGATCAGACTAGTTAAACTAGCATGCCTTATTAGTTCTATGGTTATCACATTGGTACTCTGGGAGAAGAATGTTGTACTCTTAAAGCAGTACTTTTGAACTTTAACCTGTGCTCGATTATTTTCCAGGTTCTCAAAGATCATTGTGTTGAGCTGATGTCTGTTGAGGTACCTTCAGATGCTTCCGAAATCATGGAGCCTGAATCTGAAGCTCCCGTTGGGATATCTTCAACTAACAGAACCTTTTGGGACATTGCGACTGACTTCTCATCAGCAGCTAAGCTAGATAATTCAGTCACGAAGACCGCCAAAGCTGGAAGTAAGAAACATGCTGAAGCAGTTGATTTTAAATCAATTGTAGCTATTCTTATTTTGATCATTTCGGTCATACTGGGGGTTGTATTCTATGTTCTCGGGATTTAATCGTTATATGATCTCCCGTTGATCGGACCAGTAATCTATATTGTAATTTGTTTTCTTTATGAATTCGGAGATTTTAAGGGAGATATATGAAGTATGCAGTTTTCGAACAACTTTAATGTGTTGAAAAATGTGCAATTGAGAAAACTATCTTTATAGCTTTTGGAGAATGTTGATCAGTTGAGTTGGCGTTATAAAATTGTCACAATAGAGGTAGTGACAATTGTGAAGTGGATGTGATTTTGACCTGTTACATTGATGCGTAAATATCTTCATTGAAATTAACATTGTTAGCCTTATTTATAGGTGAAAGTTTCTCTCATTCGTACCTGGCACGAACTTATATTTTGGCCATATAAATATAACTTCTTTTCTTTTTTATGGTAATTTGTTATCGCAAGTTCACACGAAATGTATGCGGTAGCATCTAAATCTAAAATTTGGTAGAATATTGGCAAAATTGCAAAATTGATCCTGTAACTTTACCTGTTTTGGGTTTTAGTCCTTTAACTTTTGATTTTGTACAAAATACCCCGTATCTTTTGATTTTTTGGCAATTTTAGTCCTAGCAACCGGGACTTCCCTCTTTCCAGTTAAAATGCCTACGTGGCGAGTGATGTGTATGCAAAATCAAAAGTTAGAGGACTAAAAATTCTAAATGAGTAAAGTTAAAGGACCAATTTTGCATACACATCACTCGTCACGTAGGCATTTTAACCGGAAAGAGGGAAGTCCCGGTTGCAAGGACTAAAATTGCCAAAAAATTAAAAGATACGGGGTATTTTTGCAAAATCAAAAGTTAAAGAACTAAAACCCAAAACAGGTAAAGTTACAGGATCAATTTTGCAATTTTACCGTAGAATATTTTGTCGGGATTCTCTTTTTAGTTTGTCTTTAATTTATTAACGAATCTTTGCAATTTTAGGAATAAAACTGCAATTTCTGATCTAAAATGCTACTTTTTAGTGTGCCTTTTTTAGTGGTTTTAAAATGCTACTTGTAAGAACAATAAGATAAATTAAAATACTTAGGATTCGTAACTTTTCTTTTTCTCATAAATCAAGAAGAAAAAGCCCAACTTAATCTCCCGTGACATATGTGACAATATATTTTAATAATTGGATGAGAAACTAAGAACTTTTTCGCCTTATATATATTTGCACATCAACTATAATGTAAGTTTACCAGTGAAATTAACTTCCCTTAGTCTCCATAATACAAAGGTATATCTATAGTCTATTTGAAATTTGAATATTTTGACATAAGTGCTTTTCAGGGGCTTGGAAGTATATAAATTCAATACAAAGCCGTACAATGGAATCAATATAACTTCTGTAAATAATTATAATAATTATTTTTCTATAGAATTTTGCTCAATAGCTAAGCATCATCTTCATACTTACAGTTGTTGAGAAGGTGCCAAGAAAAAAAAAAAAAAAAAAAAAATCTCCAACTTGTAATAACTTATAGCTAATGAACATACATTAACTCTGGCTCGATATATCCCAGTGCCCTCATGGCCTGCATGCATAATATGTTGCTTGTGAATTGCTCTTATCCTTTAAACTGCATGCCTGCAGATTCTATATATATATATATATATATATAATGATTCTCTGTTTATACCGAAACATTTGCTGTTATAAAATGGATATGGCCTTTCGGAAAATTCTGTGTCCTGGGGCGAGTATTGCTAGGGGGTCATAGGCTGATTTCCTCTGTACAAAGGCTTCCCAACGCTGACCGTAGTGGGCCCGCCACTCGTCCTGCGTTGTGTAATGAGGCAGATACTGCTTTACTCCTAACTGGCCCGCCTCGCAGAAGTTCAAAATTCTCTTGTTTAGACTTACCAAATGCTGTAGACTCTTATTTTCTGTGGCGTGTGGGAGAAACGCCACGAGGTAGAAAATGCCTTCGTCGGGCGTCACGGATGAAGTCCTGTTGTCCCACCTGAAAAAATTCACAGATAAAAAACTTAGTAACTGAACTAAAGGTTAAAGCCGTTCTTACGTAAACTTCGAAAAATTACAAGAACCCCCCTAAAGTTTGGTTTTGTATTACATATTCCACCTGGTGTTGGGGGGTATCTGTGATATAGAACCAAACATTAGGGCGGTATTTTTAATTTTTATACTACATGGGGTTTTGTGAAAACAGGTTTAACTCGGGGTTTTTTTTGTAATTAACCAATTGATTGTATGACTACTAATTATTTCGGTGAATGAGTATTAATTACTTTGATTTGTTGAGTGGGTAGACGAGGACTGGGCCGTTGTTTGTGTCCCTTAGAATGTTGCCAAAGACGCCTTCGGCGAAGCTGTGTATTTTGCTTTTTGGGACGAGCAGATTGAGCCATGGGTGTGGAAGATCCCACAGCCCTTTTGATCTTAGTTTCACTTCTGCTGCATGGACCCTGTCCAAGAATTCGACATACGAAACTTGCGTGACAAACAGTGTTGAGGGTATGTAGCTCAATTCGGATAATAACGACTTAATTTCCTGCATACATAGGTAAAAAACAAATCAAGAATTTTGAATGTAAAGAGTACTTGTTTTGCATGTATTTATCTGTGCAGTAATGCTGAGTGACGATCATTTTCTCATATCTCTCACCTTATCTATTTTAGTAGCATCATCGTCAGGATCAAAATTTTTGGTCAATTCGAGGCAAAAAAGTGTCCTTCCGTCTGATATGAACTGACTGGCTTGCTCAGGATCCTCCGGATTGAAAGATGATCTCCAGTTATTGACGAGGCCTGTCTTGTTTATGAGCACGAGGCCTTCGATGTAGTCGAAGGTGTTCTCTGCAGATATTAAGTACTCTTGGTCTCTTGCAAATGTGGGGAAATCTGAATATAGCACTCTAATCCACTTCACCTGTGAAACAAACCTGATTAGTTCTCTATTCTATGATTACAACACTTTTGACTTGGACTATGAACAGTGTCTTTAAATACCATCTTTGGTGCTGGCTCTAGAGAGATTCTTGCTCGCGTTATTATGCCGAATTGGCCGAGCCCGCCAAGAACACCATGAAACAGGTCAGCATTCTTCTCCTCCGAACAAACCACCACTTCGCCTTTCCCTGCATTAAAAAGTCCAACATTCAATATTTGTATCGTTGCTAATTTAGCTATGTCATGTCAAATGTAGCCATTTCTTTATTATACAAACCTGTGACAACTTCAAGCTGGTGGACGTTACTGATCTGAGGGCCGTGTCGAAACGCCTGCCCGCTAATCCCGGCGTTCGACAAAGTCCCGCCAACCGTAAGGTGCAAATAATCCGTCCAAGATTTCGGCGCCAGCCCGTATTTCAAGCACTCATGCAACACATTGATCCACAGCTCCCCAGCAGGAACATCCACATAAGGTAATTTTCCCCTGTGCACCTGCATTTCTTGCCGGCCTAGCGACTTCATGTTGATCACGATTCCTTGCGGTGCCTGTGCTTGTCCCTGCAGGGAGTGGCCGTGGCCTCGGGCGGCAACGGTCAGCCCTGAAGAAGGTCCCATTTGCCAGACGTGCTTTATAGTGGCCGCGATATCGGACACTTTCTTGGGGTGCAGAACGGCCGAGGGGAGGTAATGAAACTGGTTTCCGAAATCCTTAGCTGCAAATTCATTTCCTTCGAAACTGAAATGGCCCTCGATGTAGTTAAGTCCCTTCAAAGAAGGCGGGACTAGGGTGAAACATAGGCTTATTCTGATAGCTAACAAAACTGTCAAAAGAATATGATTTCTTTTCATGTTTTCTTGGCTTCTAGAAGTCGAAACTCGAAACGATGAAAGAAAGAATACGTTTATTATCTTTTTGTTAATGTTTGTTATGAAGAGAGTTGAAGTGTGGGGGTATTTAAAGAAAGGTTTTTGGGATGGAGAAGTCAACCTATCTTCGGTGTTAAGAATCCGTATGAAGACCGTCTACCTTGGATGATGGATAGTTTTTTTTTTTTGAAAGATTTTTATTTTTATTTTTAATTCTTATTTTTGGGGGCGGGGGGGGGGGGGGGTCTTTTTATTTTTGCAAGGGGAAAAAACAATCACATAAGCCAAGTTGAAAACAAAAAAGAAAAGATTTTAGGAGATCTTGTTTTGCTTTTTTCATACAGTTGCCACCGCATTGTGCCCACCTTTTTTGCTATATTGTCTATAATCCCCATGTTAGAAAGGGATGATGATATTGCTATTTATGGAATGTTTTAAACGGTTAGCAAATTTCTCTTTTTGTTTGTTGTTATAATCCACTATTATTTTTATGGTTCACCTTAATCCTTCCTTTTGTGACTTGGAAAAAACCAATTGTTAGTCTAAAAGCGAACACGGCGTATCCATATTTGCAGATCGGATGAGAGGGACTGTGACGGATCTTCATTTGTATTAATTCAGTAGGCTCACAAAAACACAGGCCCATATGACACGTGAAGATCAAAGAAATTGCGCGTTTTCTTGGAAAGTTAGCCATATTTCATCGTGTTGGGACCTCAGTTTCGCCTAGCTAACACCCATGGATCACTAGGGAAGTTTTTTTTTTTTGGAAGGTAAAGGACTGCTCCATAACAAAGCCTTGCTCTTTTGCCTAAATGCTGACAATAGTTGGTTGATTTGAGGGGGGGTGGGGTCTTTTGTTCCCAACATATGGACCAGCCTAGAATATGATTCTTGTGGTACACTTTACACTGCAGACAAACACGTATCAACTCTTACTCACAAAACTTCCTACTTTGTTTGAGTTTTTTTTCTTTTTTTATCATCGTCAACTGTTCTTTTTCTCTTGACCATAAACGCGTAACTTCCAACATTTTTTTACCTCTCCTTAAACGTGGCTCGACGACGAAGACCATCTTGTTCCTTTGATGGCTTAGTTACGAGAAGCTTCCCGAGATATTATAGTATGAAAAACTACAAAATACCCCACTTCATATGTGGTTCCGTCTTACATATATTCCCCCGATGGTAGGAGGACATTTGTAAATGTTTCGTACTACAAGGAGTTTTACGAAAACGGACCAAACTTTGAGGGTTTTTTTTGTAATTAACTATTTTCTTGGCTGACCAAGTCTTGTTGGAGCCCATAGTTTTGTTACACGGGATTGTTTGGTTTTGAATGTAGAAAAGGAAATTTAAATCTTGTGAATTTGGGACAGCACTTGAGGTAGATTTAGTGGGATTGTTGCAGAGATATTATTCTGTCCTTTGAAAGCTCAAGAAAATGGTCCCAAAGCGTCAGCCTACGAATTAGTATCATTCCACGAACGAAACAAAGCTATTGAGGAAGAGTGATGACTACATTTTTAATTTCATAAGGAACAATGTGCTTTAAAAAGGAAAAACATAAGCACAAAAAAAAAATAATATTTACTTACTGTACAAAATAGTTTATTCATTGCAGATGACACAAACCCAATATATACCAAATCTTTGAGCAGTCATACAAAGTTTCTGTCTCCCACCTTGGTTTGTGTATGGGGATACACTCAACTTTCAATTTATGGCATCATTTAAAATAAATCTTAAAAAAAACATATGATTTGCTATTACTTTCCGTTTTCTTTTTTGAAAAAAGAGAAAATACTCTCAAAATCATGGAATCTTTCTTTCAGTGGCGTAGCTAGGGGTTGCAGGCATTCGCAGTCGCCCTCCTTCAAATTTATATCAAATTAAGTTTTATATGTACTCCCCCCAAAAAAATACTAGAAATACTTTTGATACTTTATCGAAATGATCTCATCCTTTCAAATAAAATTTTTTTGGCTCTGGCCCTGCTTTCTTCTGATCCGACTCACAATTTATGTGGGCTATGTTAGTTTGGTTTTATATACTTAAAAAAATCATTAGGTTATTGTTTTCTTGGTGGAAAAAATGTGTTTGGAATTGAGCTTTCTTGTGTCCTGTAGTGGACTTCAGGTGGAAAGGTTAGGAGAGGACTAGGATTGCTGTTATTATTTCAGTCTTTTTTATTATTTTCTTGTTTCTTTATCACCCAAAAAGAGGGGTGAAATTGTTTTTTATCCTCAAAACAAATCTTGTATATAATCTCATCGCATCTTTCATGGCCTTCAATTTTTCAAACCAAATTGCTCAAATTGGGACCACAAATGTGTTTTAAAAAAAAAATAAAAAAAAGTTAAGTTAGACAACAAAGCATGGTAACCTCAAAGGGATCCCCATCAGTGTCTCAATCAAGATTCCAGTTATGCATTCCAACATTAAAATACTTGCAAGTGCAATAATTATGGTATAGATTTTGCACTTAATTTCCTAAGATTTGTGGGCTTTCAATTTTGACACAAGAAAAAAAAAATTAGCTACTCATCTTGTTTGTGGGTAAAAACCTAATCTTTTTTTTTTTTGATTGCTTGCTTTCTAGAAGGAGACCGACCATTTTTAAAGAAAACGATAAAGTTTCAATCCCATCTCAAATATATGGTTAAAATACTTTGAAGATTAGGGTATTGTTTAATCTAAAGTTGATCACTTGGGAGCATCCAATAACACGTAGGGCTAACTTTTCGCCTCTTCTTTCCTCGACCCTCCAACTTTTTCTTATTTGGATCGAAACTTTAGACACTCGAAAAATAATGGTAAATTTATATCTGTCGCATTTGGTAATCTATGTGTGAAATCGCAGATTATTCGATTTAGAGACACAATTAATGGGGTAGGAGAATATGATTGGTTGTTCGGAGATTGCGTACGGACCAATAGTAGGGCGACAAGTAGGTTAACTGCCACTAGGCCGGCCGTGATGGGTTGGATTGCCACGTCAGAGTCATCATGTTTTGAATCATCATGCTATGGGGACAATAATTCATGCTTAAAGATGGGTTGTTAGGATGCTAAACCAAAAAAATATATCTAAGGATTAGATTTAATCAAATCAAAATAAAAAAAATTAAATTTCTTATCATGTCCCCTTTTTACTTTCATTCCGCTTAAATCAATGTCTTCGTGTCTCATTTTTAATTAATTCTAGGAGTTGAAAATCTTCATATGTCTATCATCAAATGTTAGAGCTATATTTGTTATAAATGGAACTGATATTGCTTGAATTGATTTGTATATATTGATATATATATATATATATATATCAATCTCACTTTTTTTTTCCTTTCTGAATGTTGGTTCGTTAACAAAATTCCACTAAATTTCTCATAAAAACGCATGTCGAAATCATGTACACATAAAGCCTTGGAGTGACCATGTGCGTTTTGCGATTAAAAACTTAACAAAAGTTTGCTGATGTATCAACATTGACAAAACGTTATATGGAATGAAATTTGAGATAATTAAATGCAAAAACAAAATCTAACGTATGAGACCAAAAATGATATATTTGTGTGTGTCTGTGTGTAAATATAAAAATATATGGATATAGTTCAGAAAAGAGATCTTGTGTGATTCATATGTGAAGATATCTCTCTCTCTCTCTCCATATCTGAATAAAAGGAACCAATGATAATGTTGTTACCTAATAGAGGGTGGCATACCACATGCCAAAATTTAGAATTCTTGATTGACAAGTCGGCAGTTTTTGATCTTTTGGCTGTTAGCATTGATTGTGACATGGATTTGAAGTTTACCCAAGGGGAAAACAGGTTACCAACTTACTATCAAGATAAGAGTAGTATAAGGGACATTGTTTATCATTTATCAACAATGACCAACGTGAATTGTGATGCAATTGATAACCTTCATATGGGATAGACCATTTTCCACAATTTTAGTATCTCATGAAACCAAAATTTGAAACAAAGTGTTCAAATCAACATCAAGAAATAAGGATTCTCAACATGAAATGAAAAAACAAAAAAGAAAGAAAAAGAAGTAAGAAGGAAACATTTTTTTTACTTAGGATGCTGAATAGCTACGATACTAGAGGTGTAACTTGAGTTAAGCTAACTTATGAGTTTGGCGAACAACCTTGACTTGAGCTCCATTAAAGTTTGAGCTTTTTGAGCCCTGACTTGTATAAGCTATTGTATGAGTCGAGCTCGAGCTGATGTAATTCTTGAAATTCATGAGCTAAACTCATGAGCTAGTTCATGAAGTTTCTATTTTATTTTTAATAACTATTTATATTATATTTTATTAAAATTAAATACATTTTAATAGTAGCTAGCAACAAATGTATAAGCATAAAATAAATATTTCATAACAATATCGATAAATTATTTTAAAATTAAAATTATTTGATGCCTAAAATTCTCATTTCACAAAATTTGACTAATTTTCATGTTAGCGTCTATGAAAATAGGCTTGTCGAATTTGAGGTTTGGTCTATTATAATTTACTCAAGCTCGAAGCTTGATCCTTGAAAATAATGTATGTGATTAACACAACCAATAAACGACACGTCAAAGCCTTTTAACAACTTATTTATATTTGGAATTCAAAGTCCAAGCGAAGTTTTAGAGCAAGTTCCAAATAAAGTTCCAGTTAAAGGATGGGACTAAAATAATTTGCCTTAAGCCCACATACGATACTTCCCACTATAGGATACTTAGCTGATACTTTACCGAAAAAACACCACACAGCCACATATTAACATGAATTAGCTTGGTTAAATAACCAATATGGGATACAACATGACCCACAAACACTAATCTTCTATTTTATTCGTTTTATAATATTTATGGACTTTATTCCATAGATTCTCAACATAAATACCATCCATTCAAAGATAATTCTCTATAAATATTGACATATAAGTATTCCATTTACTACAATTTCACTATAATTCAATATGTAAAGTTTATGGTAATCAATTTTCCAAGGCTGATGCCCTCTAGTCCTCCCCAAAATGAAAACCCTAATGCACCCTTGCCAAAACATGATCAAACAAGAAATTCCACTTTACAAATAAAATGGAGCTATAGAAAACAAAAAGAACCAGATATAAAAAAAAAAAAAAAAATCATGCTCCAAAGCAAGAAATATTTTAAATTTTCAAACTATTGCCATGCCACAAAAAAGAATTTATGAAAGGAACATCATCCATTTCTCCAACAGTTTGTAATAATAAAACTTGGTTAATTTACATTGTTTTCGAACTTCATTTTCCATATGTTTATTGACAAGTGTATGTGAATGTACATTATTGCTGGCCACACACACTGACCCTTTCATTTCATCCGCGGTTTGATGGTTGTTCAGTGTGGTCGCAAAGCAAGCTCCAATTAATGCTAAATATAACGTTTTGCACATGCGAACCTTTTGTTTTTTTTTCTTTCTTTCTTTCTCTCCATTTAGTTTAAATTAAATGGATTTAGACCATTTGGTACGCTACAAGAAAAAAATGATTAAATTAGTGACAATATAAGAAGTGATAATAAAAAAATTATCTTTAATTATATACATTTAATGATAAAAAATTATCTTGTCGTAAAATAATATCAATTAGTGACAATTTTAAATTATCTTGTCACAACAAAATATCCACTATCACTACAAGAAAAACGCCATTTACTGATGGAATTACCGACAAAATATTTCGTCAGAAAATGTTCAATTTTAGAGACCATTTATCAATAG
>JAOWBU010000691.1:0-25000 GCA_026212405.1 Petrea volubilis
ATGATCTTTATGTGAGAATATGTTTATGTGACAATCTTTAATTGTACATGCCGGGCCTAAATGTGTAATCGGTGTAGATGGGGCTAGAGTTCGGCCTGACGGCAATGGGCTTGCCGATCTTAAAACAGTTCTCGCCATGTCCTATTCCCATCTTGCATGGACGGAGTGTTCCATGTATTAGTTGTGGGTCGTAGGAAATTGGCATAGTCTCAAGATGTGACCACCGGTGTGATTGGTTGGACACCAAGATTGGTTGGAATTGGTGTAATTATTATGGATATTGTGATTGAAAACATCAAGATTGGTGGGAATTTGTGTAATTATTGTGAATATTATGTGGGAGTTATAAGAAAATTATGATCACGATAGTGTGATCCCAAGGTAAAGTATTATGTGAATTATTACGTGATTATGTGCACATATTATACACACGATCACCTTATGTGATTAAGTGAAGTTTCTACTCAACCGTCGCGTTGATTCTTCTTTATGTGAATATTTTTCGATAAAAATGAGATAGCGTATCAGAGTGGCGTAGCGGAAGCATTTGGAAGCCTTTTACGCAATAAAATTGTTTTTGTATTCTTTTGAAACTCTTGTATTTTGTACAAATTGTATGTGAAAAGTATTATTTAATTTTAATAAAACATGAAGGGTATTTTTTCGGGTCGTGACAGGATGGCCCCTAGACTAAGAATTAAATTGAATATTAATTGGCCTTTGAAGAGAGGTATAAAATTTCTAAGTGACAATGGAGAGGAGATCATTATTGCACTTACCTATGAGAGATTACCGAATTTCTACTATACGTGGGGAAAACTCAGACATATTAGAAACATCTATGAAGAGAAATATAGAGATGACTTCCAAGATCCGGGAGAGGGTTGCCATACAACTCTTGGTAATGCGCACAACCAATGAATATGAGAACCAATATTCTGATCAGCCTATCTAATAGCATGGCCCACAAAGTGATAATTGGTCAAACCCAACCAATGATATATTAAGTGCTAATACCCTTGCCATGTGATTGGTCAGTCTCCTTAAACTGTACACCAATTACATAGAAAAGTAATAAACACTCACCATGTAATTAGTCCTGGTGTAGCCGAATCTGATGTGGGTAAAAATTTCCCCTGTGGTGGATTCGAATTTTACCACAATTTTAGCGCTTCCTCTAGCCTTGGGAAGCAACATAAGCAAATCTATGTTTTAACTTCCCTTTAATCGGCAAAAAGTAACACCACAAACCCTAAAGCCAGAGCTAGCATAAACATGCTCCATCCAAATTTGGCAAAAGCCCCTTATGGCCTAACTATTGACTTGACATCACCAAGGATTTTTGGCTAGAATTAGACCTTGCCCATGCACCCCTATTCAAAGGGCATGTCTCACAAGAGGCCTAATGATTTTTTTTTACTTTCAATTTTAAATCAAAGTAACCCACTTAACATAAGTCCCTTCAACCGGCATGTGAGATCACAATGCCTCCACACAAAATCCTTGAGTCACATTCAGTAGATCCCATCCCAAAAACCCATCTTAAGAAGGATCACTCTGGCCCAGTTAGTTCCCCCATGCCACAAAATATAGACCCATCACTTAGACAAACCACTTACCATTTCTAACTATAATTAAACCCAACCCACCTGTAAACATCACCTAACCTAATCCACGCACAACTCCATAGCCCTTATCCTACTCCTACACAACCTGTTCCTACTTTAGGATCGCGACCAAATGGATTTCAAATGGCCGGCCTACCCCAAGAACCTGTTCCTACATAACTGCAATTTAACATACATATATAAATAATAAATTTAATATACATATAATTATAAATTTGATATTCGGTCCGGTACAATATACCAAACCACAATACCAAAACCGAACCAAATTCCAAAGTTTTCAAAAAAGATGTATTGGTATTCAATTTGTATCAAAATTTCAATTTCGGTATAGTTTGGTCGGCTTACCGAATTGTGCACACCCCTAACTGGTCCTACTATGGGAGAAGGGAATTGATGTGATCTTACAAAATTTCTCCTATCACCACATTTATGTTACTGTGCAATCTACTTGTGGAGAGGGAGCATGGAGATTTACTAGGTTTTATGGCGACTTTGCAATAGCAAGACGCAAGATCTCATGCAGATTATTGGAGAACCTAAGCTCCATGTCACAACGTCCTACCCATGGAGGGTTTCAATGATATCTTATGCGGTGACGAGAAACTCAGTTGGAGTAAGAGACCAGAATGGAAACCTCCAGACTTCAGACAAGCTTTACTCAATTCAGGCCTTTAGGGCATAGGTTTCTCAAGTGATTTATATAAGTGGTGTAATAAACGGGAGCACCCATTTACCATTAGGGCAAGATTGGACATGGCATGCGCTTCATCAGATTGGTTGTCTTTGTTCTCTCGGGCAGCAATTATCCACTTTCCATAGATTGTCTTGAACCACCATCCATTTTGGATTTGCTTTGATACAAAAGAACTTGAATTAGTGTGTAAATTAGGTCATTTTTTCGCTTTGAAGTGAGTTTGCTTCGGGAAGAAGGAATGAGGGATGTCTTGGGAAAAGCCTGGAATTTTAATATGGGTGAGAGCCATGGAGTTTGTCCTTGCCAATATCAAGCAGCGCTGATTGGACTTTATGGAGTAGGGTAAGGAGAAAAATCGAGAATCGCTGATGCCATATTGATGAGATTGAGAAGTAGTTTGGGGTTACTTGTGACCATACAAGAGAAAACATGATTTTCTGTGGAATTCAACGGAATTTTGGTGAAAAATTAAAAAAATATATTTTTTGATTTTTCAGCTGAAAAAAAATCATAAATTTTCAAATTTTGGTGGAATTTCAGCGAATTTTTAAAAAAAAATCTTATTTTTTCAATTTTTCAATAAATAAAAAATCTTAATTATTGTATACTACACATATAATATTTGTGTATATACATATATATACACACACACACACACAATTGGGAAAACGTTTATATATACCTTATTTATTATTATTATCATCATCATCATCATTACTACCACTACTACTGTTGCTGCTTCTGATAAGAAAAAACAAGTAACGATAAGTGATAAATTATACTAAATTAAAATAAATAATTTGATAATTTAGCCTTAAATTTAATGCAATTAAGAATAAATAATAATATAATGATACTACAAAAATTATTAAATTAATAATTTCAAACATATATGTTAAGTACAGAAAAAGATAAGACATGACAAAAAATACTAATAGTTCAATCGCAAGAAGCTTGTTTGCCAACTAAGTGGCAAGGGTTTTACTCCCAGCATTCACAATATATTGGTTGATTTTTGATTTCGAGCGCATGCAGCTTATATATATATATATATATATATATCTACACGCATGAGGGAGCGGTGAAGACCCTTAGTTCGATTCCCATGTCAGGCAATTGGAACTTTATTTTAATAAAAAAATAATAAAAATTTGGCATTATCCATCGAAAATTGATTTAATTTACAAAAACTTAAAAAATAATAAAATTTTGGTGGATAATTTCTCCAAAAATTGATTTAATGAAAAAAAATCCATCGAAAAATAATTTAAAATTCGAATAAGATTCCGCCGAAAATGTTTTGGTAAAAAAATCTGCTAAAATTGAGCAGAAGGATTCTTCGGCGGATTCGTTCCGCCAAAATTACTTATTTTCGGTGGAATTTTGCTGAAAATTCATCAAAAAATCTGCAAAAATTGCCCTTTTTTCTTGTAGTGGATGGGATTATTATGATAGAATCGAAGCTGGGAGAGGGGCAAACTAATGAAAGAATTAAAGGAGGTTCACAAGAGAGAAGAACTATCTTGGAAACAATGGGCTAAGGTGGAGAGGCCACGACGGAAGTGGACAAAAATACCAGTGTTTTGCAAGCTATTCCCTCTATTTTTATGAGTTTTTTTCAAATTACTGGATACATTTCTAAAGGAGCGTGACAACCTTTTGGCAAACTATCGATGGCATAATAAAGAGATGAAGATAATTCACTTTCTTGGTCTAGACTTTGTGAAAGAAAAGATAAGGGTGGGATAGGTTTTTGTGGCATATTATTGTAGTACCCAATGGGCTCTGACTAAGGTTATGAGAGTCAGTTATTTCTCTTGGCATGCATCTTTTGATGCAAAACTTGACACTAACTTGTCATATACTTATAGTATTGTTAGTGACATGTATCTTGATAAAGAAGGCTCCAAGTGGCGGGTTGGATTGGGAAAGGGGATCAAGATTTGGGGTGACCAGTGGATTTTGAAACTCATTTATAGTGCAATTGCCCATCTCCCCTTCACTCGTAGATGCTCTAATGGTAGCCATGGTTTGCCAGAACACCGCGATAATGGCTGAAACGGAGCTGGAACACCGCCCTCTGTTCCATTGTTCCGGTCTTTGTCGCGGTTTGAATGATCGCGGCGTTATAACGGCCATTCCGCCTTTCTTTTGCGTCGTCGCGGTGGTGGAACGGTCGGAACGGGGCAGAACGGAACGGGTTCAATGAATCACTGAATTGGTATCTTGTCTGCTTGCACTTACATGTAAAGAAAAAGAAAATGATTCTCTGCACTTACATGTAAAGAAAAAGAAAATGATTCTCTGCACTTATATGTAAAGAAAAAAAAGGAAATATTCTTTGCAAAAGAAAAATACAAACTCGTGCGAAAGAAAAGAAATGGCCGGGTACAATTATTGTAAAGAATAAAACCTGTAAAGACATTGTTCATCTTGTGAGCAATTATTGTATACACTTATATAAGAAATATATGAAGCGGTGGTGGATATTGTATACACTTATATGAGAAATATATGACATTGTTTATAATGTATTTAGGTGTATGAAGAGTTATTTTTACTTGGTGGTGGATAACATTATATAATCATCGGTCAAGGTAACTGAAATTTATATATCATTTATTTGTGAATTTCATTATTAATATATATTTTTTCCTTAATTATTGTATTAGTTTCATAGCAACATACTTCGGTTGATGCAGTTATTGAAAATGTATACATTTATTGGAAAAAATTTCCTTTTTTCTTTTCTTTTGCAAGAAATAATGGGGATCAATATGACTAACTCTAAAGTTTCATTTTCAACACTTCTTTATCATATGAGTAGGTTATATGCTCATCCTTGCTCCAGAATTTTGTTCAACCCAACTCCATCTCAGTCTAACGTAAATCTGATTAGAATTCTCAACAATTAACCTACTTAGAACTCAATCTAAGTCCAAAAAACCCTATCAAATCTGTTATTGGCATTTACCCACCAAAAGATAAATAAAAATCCATAGCCTCAAAAAAATTCATATAGGTAGTTTCAAGAAGGGCATAAAATTGAATTGGCTCCAAAACTTGATATGTGGTGATATGTTAATATTCTTATTATTAATTTTTTATTTGTTAGATGGCGCCAAAACGTGATATTGGTTGGGATTTCAGTGAACCACTAGGCGTAGGTCGGAAAAATGTTAAATGTAGATTTTGTGACAAAGTTATTACTGGCGGGATTACAAGATTAAAATAACACATTGCACATCAGAGTAGAAATATCGAATCATGTACCAAGGCTCCTAAAGAAGTGTCCGAAATGATGAAAAAACATATTAAAGATGCAAAAATTGAGCGAGAATTGATGAGAAGAAAAAAAGAAATGGCACTAAATGCAATTCGCGAAGAAATCATGAATAGAATTGATCTTGATTCAGATGATAAAGGTGAATACTATGATTATGAAATGAACGATGAGAGTTTGGAAGTATTGGAAGCTAAGCAATTGCGTAATGCCATGCGTGAAAGTCACCAAATGGCTGGTTATGAAGAAGAAATGCGTAAACACTATAGCGGAGTTATATTAAATTCTATATAGTTAATAATTATAAACTCATTTGTTAAAAGTATTCTAACTTATTATATTGTTTGTTAGGTCATTCTGGTGCAGGTCCATCAACCACAAGTGTTAAAAGAGGAATGACACGTACTTTTAGCACAAACGAAGGACCTGATAGTCAGCCTACAAGGGGAATTGATTCTTACATGTTCCTACCAAAGCAAAAGAGCATAAAGAACTGGTTTGCTCCTCAAAAAATAAAAGGAGTTGGTAAGGCCATCAATAAGTTCTTTTTATTCAATGCGATCCCATTTAATACGGCTGATAGTAGACCTTATTATCAATATATGATCAACACTATTGCTGAAGCTGGGCTGAGAATAAAAGGCCCTTCAGGACATCAAATTGGTGGGAAATATTTGGAGGAAGAAGTTGAAGAAATTGAGGGGTATATTAATACATTGAAAAAGAAATGGCCGGAGTATGGATGTACCATCATGTGTGATGGTTGGAGCAGTCGAAACAAACATCCCGTTATCAACTTTATGATTTATTGCGATCGTCAAATGATATTCCGCTCTTCAGTTGACTGTACTAACAAAACAAAATCGACGACTTTTATTCTCTCTCTTTTGAATAAAGTTATTGATGATGTTGGAGAGTCAAATGTTGTATAGGTAGTTACTGACAGTGAAGGTGCAAATAAAGCAGCTGGAGAAGCTTTTATGCTGGATAGACATCATCTGTTTTGGTCATCTTGTGCGGCACATTGTATTGATCTAACGCTAGAATATTTTGGCAAGATGCCAAAAATTAAAAAGTGTATGGACAAGGCAAAACAAATAACGAGCTTCATTTATAATAGAGACAAACTTGTAAATCTCATGTGAACTTATACAAACAATAGAGAACTGTTGAGACTAGGGATCACAAGGTTTGCAACTGAATTTATTGCTATTGAAAGTCTTATCTGGCACCAATCTGATTTGAGGAAAATGTGCACCACACTTGAGTGGGAAGAGTTTAACTCCCGAAGACGAAAAGAGGTTGAAAAAGTGTTTAAACTCATAGTGGATACAAAATTTGGGAAAGGCGCACGAGATTTCCAAACTATCATGGAACCACTTGTGAGGGTATTAAAACTTGTTGATCAAGATAAGAGACCGTCCTTACCAATCATTTATGAAGGCATGGATAGAGCAAAACTCGCAATAAAAGAGACAGTAAAAGATTGAAAGATCTATTGGGATATAAATGATGCTCGATGGTACAAACAATTACACCAACACATGCATGTTGCATGTATAAATATATTTTGCATGTATATATACGTGGTTATATTTATTTTAATTTGTGATTAAATTGTTAAAATTTATGTATTGTAGCATATTTTTTGAATCTGGTACTTCAATATTCTGGAACTTGTGTGTACACTGATGAAGTACGACAAGGATTAAAGACTGTAATCAAGAGACTTGAGCCAAACATTGGTGTACAATCAAAAGCACTTAATGAGGTAAGTTTCAATATTCTAGTAATTATTCATAAGTATTAAACTTTTTGGTAGCTTTAGGTATATTTGTATAATTTTTGCACACTGCAATATTCATAATTTTCTTTTACTAGATTAAATTATTCATAGACAAGGTAGGAGAGTTTGGGACTCCTCTTGCAAAAAGAGCGGTGAAAGAAACTTCACCAGATTAAGTTTTTTTCACATATGTATTATATTTTATCATTTACTTTTATTTTTATTTTTTCTATCATAATATTATTAATGATTGAATTGTTTTGTTTTAGCTGAATGGTAGAAGATGTACGGTGATGAAACTCCCTACCTTAGAAAAATTGCAATTAAAGTCCTTAGTCAAACATGCTCATCTACTGGTTGAAGAAAAGAATTGGAGTACTTGGTGTCTCATTCACACAAAACTACGCAATCGTTTGGCTATAGCAAAGTTGCCTAAATTAGTGTACGTCCACTACAATATGTGACTCGGGGTGAGAAATCTTATGCATAAGAAGAAGCATAGTGATTATGATCTCCCGATTGATCTTAATCATATATTCCATGATGATGACATTTTAGAGGAGTGGACACGAGAGAATGAAGACCCTTTGTTATCAGAAAATATAGAATGCTTGGATACAGAGATTCAAAATGTACAATCTAATGAACAAGATGACAATCCAACCATTGCTTGTTTAAGGGGCAAGAAGACTATTCATCCGTCGTCTAGTCAAATAAAGGGCAAAAATATTCAACAATCTCAAAAAAGCGATGATAATGATGGATCCAATGACAATGATGATGGGAGAGATGATCAAGGACCACAAGATGGTAGTGGTGGTCAACAACAAGCAGTTGGTAGTGGGCGCTACTCTCAAGACAGTCAATATGATGCGAGGAGATGAAAATTATTATGCAACACAAGACACAAATCATGGTTATCGTCCACAAATTGAAGAAAAGCGTCGTTTTCTTGCTGATTTAGTTGGTACAGATAATTACAACTATCCCAACCGAATGTATGGCAATAGATACAGAAGTGTGGACGAACATATGCAATCTCTAGACTTACGAGAATACCAACAAAATTTGTCAAGAGATTACTACAATTATAGGAAAAATGCCTATAATAGTTCTATTGTCTCGCACTAATTCTCGTCACTATGATGATAGAAGCCACAACAGTGGAAGACACAACACACATTATGATTATTCATCTTTCAGTTCAAATGACTACGGTGAAATTGATTGTGGATCAAGAAACATTTATGCTAGATATGGTTATTATGAAAGATTGACTGGTTATAGTACATATAATATACATTGGGATCATTCATCATCTTCTACTGACAGGTATCATGGGGTGCCTTTGTCTTCCGATAGTAGTGCTAACAACATTCAGTATCGAGGATTTGCATACTACCATCGTGATAATGAGCGCTCTTCATTTGCACAACCACCTTTTAACCCACTATCATCACACTCTACTAGTTATGATTCATCTAACCAATCGCATCCTCCTTTTGTCACCCGTAGAGAAGATTATGTGCCCCATCAATTGAATAATTTGTATGATCAGACAGATATAGATGATTTTGTACTCCCTCGTCATTTGACATGGTACTAATAATAAATGTGATTTGTATTTAATAAATTTTGAATCATTGTATTGTATATATAATTCTACTATTTTTCAGAATTTTTAAAAAAAATTTCATACATATTAAAGCTTAAAATGTGTGGAACGGCCGTGACCGTTCCGCGACGTTGCAACGGAACTGGAACTGTGGCCTCGGTTCTGTTCCCCGCAACCGTTACGGCGAACCATGGTGGTAGCCTTACAGACTTAATCTAGGGATGGCTTGAACGCGGACCCCCCGCCCCTTTGCCCCCCCCCCCCAAAAAAAAAAAATTCTGGATGTGGAAAGCATCCTTTCGATTTCTCTTAGCCACCCCATCGAAGGACGATATTCTTACCTGGTATTATACCAGTAACGGGCTCTTCACGGTTCAGAGCATATATCACTTGGTAGGTACCTTACACAAGCTCTCGTTTGCAAAAGATTTAGGATTGAGATGGAAGGGTATTTGCAAGACGTGGTCCCTAACAAGATTAAGGTTTTTAGTTAGCATTTGGGATGGGGGCTTCTCCCCATGGCAGAGAAACTCAAGAATAGGCACTTGCTTAGCGTTTCAAGGTTCCTGCTGTGTCAAGAAGAGTACGAGGATGAGGCCCATGCTTTCCTCTAATGCCGTTTTGCTCGATAGGTTTGGTGTCTCTCTAACCTCCCTTGGCATGCGGTATCGGTTTGTGCTTCGAACGAGTTGCGATGGCTGACTAGAGCACATAGGAAGCTGTCTGAATCGGAGTTTGGTCTTTTTCTTGTTGTTGCTTGGTATTTGAGGCATAATAGAAATAAGGCTTTGAAGGAAAAAAAAAAAAGGTACGCTCATCGACGGAAGCCGTAGCAGCAGCTGTTGCGTACCATAGGTGCTACTTGGAAGCTATAACAACAGTCCCTCATTCACATCTCTCAACTAGTTCTAACAACAGCTTTGGCAGCAAAGCATGCCTTGCAATTTGCAAAATCCTTACATTGGGATGCAATCATTGTTGCGGGTGAGTCCTTGGGCCTCGTTAATGTATTGCAGAGTGATGCACTGCATTACTCTCATGTTGGTGACACAGACTTCGATATCAGAAGGGATGCCAATAGTGCCATGAGTAATGTTCAGTTTTCTCATGTTCGAAGAATTGGGATGAGGCCGCCCATTGCTGGCCATAGAACATCTTGGAAAGAGTCTCCTTTAGATTCCCTTCCTAATTTTATTCAATGTGTTATCGGGGATGAGGTTCCCTTAAGTGTTCTATTATTTCAGGCTCTTTATAATTTGTCACGTTGTCTCTCTCTCTCTCTCTCTCACTAGTTGTACTCGTTTTTGTTTATTTTCTTAATAATATAATTTTACTTTTAAAAGTTATTTTGCTTTTCACAAATTGTTAATTCAATAAAAAAAATGAAAATAGGTTAAACGGTGTATAGTTATAAAAGAAAATTAGTAAATAATTATAATTTCATACTAATAAAATTTAAATATATAATTATATTATATTTTTTTTACTTATTTTTCACACATACGGTACTGGTATGGAATATAGATATCGATATATCTTATCTAAATGGCGAAAATCTAGTAACTTCAAATACCCTTACATATTAAGAAACCTCCCACCTCTACCTGTTGGAAGCTCATACGCGTCCCCCAATACGCCTATGGTGGAGCAGGTATATAGTTTCTTGGATTTTTCTATGACATATTAGTCTATTCTGTATATCTTAAACCCGTCGATCTCCGAACTCATCTCAACAAAGGGATAATCACAATCCAGGGGACTGTGAATTGAGGTACTTTGCCTCGTCGATCATGGATTCCTTCTTCAAACAGCGTTTCAACGCTGCCAAATGGTAATCTTCACTTCACCACGTTTTTATTTTTTGTTTTGGTTTGGTTTGATATTATTTGTCAAATATGATTTATCTTGTATTTTTAGGGTTTATCTGAGTTGATTTTCTCCCGAAGTTGTTGGCAGATCATGCTCAAAAATCCGATCTTGATCTGGCTCTGATCATATCAGTTGTGTTATTATAAATTACTTATTTTTGGTGCAAGTGCCAAATTGGGTTCAATTTGCTTTTTGTTTTCTGTGTTTGTGTCTTACTAGTTTTGGACAATTAAATTGTTTAATGATAGTGAATCGTACATGCGTTTATGAATTGTTGCTGGGAATATGCAATCTGATTTTAGTTTCTTTTTATGATAAATTTACAGTAAAACTTTGCTAAAACTCACTATTCCTCGGATTAAGTTGCTGAGGAATCGAAGAGAGATTCAGCTAAAGAATATGCGTAAAGAAATCGCCAAGCTACTTGAAACTGGTCAAGAAGCCACTGCTCGGATACGGGTATTCATGTGATTCATTTTTCATCTGGGCTTTTTATTGTGATTTTCATGTATCTAGATTTAAGTTCATCTGGTTATTTTGTTGTGATGTTCATTCGGGAAGCTTTCGTGGAGTTACAAAAGGATTTTGACTCAGCCCTCCAGCAGTTTAATAATATATTATGAGATTATTTTCTTTGTTTGCAGGTAGAGCACATCATAAGAGAAGAGAAGATGATGGCCGCACAAGAAATAGTTGAGCTCTTTTGTGAGCTCATTGCTGTCCGCCTTCCGATTATTGAAGCACAAAGGTATTAATTGTGTCTCCCACTTATTATTTGCTTAATCACAATAATTGTGATAAACAGTAACCATTAATGGATCCTGAATGTTGCTGATGTTTAGTAGCAGTTTTAGGAATTAATTGCCAATTCTTGTTGACTAAGTATCTCAAACCAAGAATGTGGATTGGACCCTCAGAATTGTCATTGTGACTGATCCTCCTAGCCTTGTAATTTGACTGGTCTTCAAGAATAGAATTGGGAATTCTCTTTCTTTCTCTGTTAGTTTTGCCTTCTATCCATCTGGACATTCTACTTATGTTCCCATCTGCAAGTGGTTCAGAACTCCCCCCCCCCCCCCCCCCAACACACACAACACATGGAAGTTTTGAAAAATCACCAGTTCAGTGTTGAACAAGCACATCACTCCTACTTGGCATTTGGCTTTGTTAGAAATTAAATAGAAAAGAAAAAAATTCAAAACAGGATCGAACACTGTTGAGGGTATGTGCAAAACATTTGGTCGTGCTAGATACTTTTTCCTTTATTTTTTTTAAGCTTTAGAAATTATGAAAAAAAACAAAAGAAAAATAAAACAAAGAATTCTTAAAAATATGTAAAAGAGTAGTGTTATTTCATCGAGATTCATAATCTTTAATTGTTATAGTTGAACCTTTTTCTTTTCCCCCACTTTTGCGACACCAATGTGCACTTCTGGCATTGGTTGAGGTTCGACATTGTACTGGCATATCTTTTCCTTCATAAATTGATACGAAATAGAGCCCACTTGGATGAGCTTTTTTCATTAGATAAGCACTTCTTTTTTTTAAAAAAAAAAAAAAATTACTTTAGCGAAAATTATGTTTGTTGGGTTATTTGAAAAAGCAGAAGCCAGAAAACTTTTTCTGGAAGCTATGTAGCTACCAAAGATAAGCACTTTTAAATTACTGCATCTAAACGCAAAATTGCTTAGCTTAAACCAAAAAAAACCCTACTATAAATATCACAGTTCGACAAGCACTTTTTTTAAGCCTATGCTAACGGGCTCATAAACATACAGATATGAAGTGTGTATGTATATGTATTGGACTGCCAGGCCAATATCCTTATCGTTTATGTATCCATGCATCATATGTCATGTTTATCCCATTATTTGAAACTCTTAAATGGATGTTGCTGTGGAGACAGTAAGACACTTTGGGTTAAATATCACTCAAATTTATTTCTTTGGAAAAATTTCATTTTTCGTCCCTCACGTTTACATCGATTCTGATTTGGTCCCTCACAAATTCACACAATCACATTTTGTCCCCCACGTTACCTTTTTTTATCCATTCTGATCCTTCCATCAACTCTTCTGTTAAAAACTAACGAATTGATCACATGCTTTGCACGTGTTTTAACAAGTTATATGCATTTTCCCCCCTATAAAATAGGTAAATGATTGAAAACCCCCCAAATAAATGAATAAGAGATATCATTTTTCTGAAGAAGTCTTGCACAAGGGAGCTAAGGTTATTCGCTTAATTAGCTCAAATGTCGTATCTGCACTTTCAACAAATAACATGTCCATCCACATTTTGTGGCAACCAAATTTAGTCAACATAATTCACCATTGACTGAGGCTGGGGTTGTATTTCTGGGAAAGCATTATGACAGTGTGGATTCGGACGAAGTGTCAGAATGAGTTCGCATTGAATTGAATTATAGTTTGATACACCTGATGCATCTGTGCAGATCACATAGGTAGTTGTTTAGGAATCATTACTAATGCAAAGAATATCAATATGCATTTGTGAGATCGGGAAGAGCTCTGTCAATTTTAGTGGAATATTAATCTTGGATCAAAGCTTCATCATACACTTGAATGGAGTCGAGTGTGCCGTTTCTTAAATTCATGTCCATGTTGATCTTTTTATGCACTTTAAAATATTTTCTTTGGTTTGAGTTGATGAGCTCATATATTTACTCCATTTATTGAAAAAATCACAATGATGTTTTCATGGTATAGGCTGCATGCATATCTTTGGACCATCCAATTTGTATTTAATAGAGCCATTTTTCATCTTTGGTACATGCTGAACAGAGACATTTTTTATGCAAGTTCAAGCAGACAACAATTTTGTCAATAGGATCTAGGTCCAAACATTTTCTGTATTAAGCTATGCCAGGATGCGTAGAAATTTTTTGTGGAACTCATGGTGGAAATAATTGGATAAATATAGACTCGTTTCCAGTCTGATACTTACTAAGTTGTAAAGTGATTATAATATATATATATATATATATATATATACATATATATATATATCATGGCTGTTGTGTTGAAAAATAAAATTTTATGGAGTCTTATTTCAGGATGTCCCAAGAAAGAAAATAGAAGTGATATATTGGGGATAGAGGGAGTATTGGCCTTCTTCTCATCTCTCTTCAAATGGAAATGAAAAAGGGGAAAAGAGCTGAGGGGATTGAGAAAGTCTTATACGATAGTTTCTTTTTCTCTTCCTCAAGGAGTGAGGCTAGATACTCCTTCTCCATAAATTATATCCCTGATAGTTCCTTTAACTTTAAATAGCAAATAATGGAAAGAGTAACCCTCGATCGGGTAACTGGGGAGCGAGGGAAGGCCTTCATGTAGGTTCTTTTTACTACATAAGGCCCTTGAGACTAAGGAATGCCCTTGACATCTTCCTGGGTTCGCTTTACTTTCTTCAATACAAGGTAGTGGTGGTAAATAGGTGGGTTGGCTTGGATCGGGTTGAAAATGGGCTGGGCTCCAAATGGGTTCTATAAAGAACAGGTTTTAAATGGGTTGGGTTGGTAATGGGTTTGAATCGGGTTGATGTGGGTTTTTAATTGGTTTAATACAAAATAAATTATGTTTTTTTGAATATAAGTTAGTATAGTTTTCAACTATTTATTTGTTATCTCACATATTCTTTAATTAACAAAAACAATTTTATCATTAATTTTTCAAATTTGTGAAGTATTATCAAATTATAATATTTTCTTTTAATTTTTTGTTGAAACCATCAAGGACCCAAAATTTTTTGAAGCCTACCAAAGCCAACCCGCTTCAACCCATTTATAAAATTTTAAAACCCAACCCAACCCAAAATGAGTTGAATTGGATTGGACCAATGATTCTCAATCCATTTTGCCACCTCTAATACGAGGTCTCCTGGCTGAAATTCCTAGGGGCAAACCCTTTTTCTTTCTATTATTTGTTTAATATCTCAAATTTTTGGAATGTGATGCAAGTTTTTTTGGAGTTGGATTTGCGTTATTAGCTAATCCTTTTCATTCTGTACAAATTCAGAGAGTGCCCTCTGGACTTGAAGGAGGCAATTTCCAGTGTATGCTTTGCAGCACCCAGGTGTGCTGATCTGCCAGAGTTGCTACAGGTGCAAATGCTGTTTGGTGGTAAATATGGTAGAGAGTTCGTTTCAGCTGCGACTGAGCTTCTGCCTGAATGTGGTGTCAACCGGCAGGTTAGACAAATCATTTTCTTGCCACATTTTATATCTGGGATAATTACAAAGAAATCCCCTGTGTTTGGTCCATTTTCATGAAAAGCTTTGTGCTAAAAAAAAAAAAAAAAAGGATAAAAAAATACCCCCTTAAGGTTTGGTTTCATCTTACAAATACACCCTGAACAGCTGGTCAGATCTTTTTAATGGGAATCAAATGTTAATGAAGTATTTGGAAATTTTTCATACCGCATGGGTTTTGTGAAAACTAGCCAAACCTCGGGGGGTTTTTCATAAATAACTGATATATTAACTACTTATATGCAGCCAACCCTTTCAGTTCTCTTAACAATTTTGTTGGTAAATTTAAAATTGCAGTTGGTGGAGCTTTTATCAATTCGAGCTCCTGCACCTGATGTAAAATTGAAGCTGCTAAAGGAAATTGCCGAAGAACATGAGCTCGACTGGGATCCAAGCGCTTCTGAAAGTGAATTGTTGAAACCACATGAAGACTTACTGGTAAAGAACAAATACCACTTTCTTAATATAGCATTTCTATGTTCTGCCCTGATGTTTGTATCCTTTCCTGTCCAGAACGGGCCAACACAGTTTGTGAGTGGTTCCAAAGTGGCCCTTCCCGAAGAGAAGCAAGATGAGACAAAAAACACATCATCACCAGAACATGCCACCCATGAACGCTCTGATTCTGATACAGACTTTGATGTCATAGATTTTCCAGAAGTTCCTAAGCAACCATTACAGTCAAATAAAGGACCCGTCTTAGCACCTGAGATGCTGCCCTTTCCTGCCTCTGCTCTATCCGAGGTTGATGACGAAGAAGAACAAAAGCCTGAGGATGTGGTGGGGGAGAAATCTGCTACAGCCGGTCCTGTGGAAGAGAGACAGTTTGTGCCATTCATATCTCCTCCATCACAAACTTCATCCTCATTACCCGTGAGAGAGCATAATACATCGCCCCCAGTCTCAAAGAACAAAAATGATAATGTGGATTTACAGGACGTATTGGCTGCTGCTCAAGCAGCTGCTGAAACAGCTGAGCGTGCTGCAGCAGCTGCCCGGTCAGCAGCTTGTATTGCTCAACTTCGAATCAGTGAGCTTCTCAAGAAGAAGAATGATGAAGGCTCAAGTCCTTCTGTCGAGAACCCGTTTCATCTTGACAAGCCCAAGTCAGAAGTGGTACAGAAGAATGATTTTCATAAACAAGGTTCGATGGGTGATTCTGACAGTGCTTTGGCTTCTCCAAGCCTACGTAATGGTTCCGAAAATTACAGTGTACCCAATCCAGGGACCGGTCATCATCAACCTCAGAGATTGCTTTCGATGGATGATGAAGCATATCTCTCATACCCAAATTTATTCACATCTCAAGGCTCAAATCTTGGCACTTCTGCGCCGTCATCTACGGACTTCAAGTGAGCAGTGATATTTACTATTGGATGTGTTTATATTGCTACTGTTTTATAAAATTTCCATTTTCTCTGCCTTGAAGAATTGTTACACTTTTTTTCGACGAAACCTATTGTGAATTGAGATGGTTCTTAGTTCATGCCTTTTGAGCCGTGTTTTAAAGAATTTATCGTAAACTTTCACTGAAGCGGTGGGTTGAGTTCGCTTGTGTTCAAAATGCTTCTACTTAGAGGGTCTTTGGGATTGTTTAAGAAAAAGCATTTTTGGTGTTTTTGGCTACAAAAAAGCTATTGAGCGTTTAATAGGATAATTTTTGCTTAAATTAAGTGGAGAAAAAGCATGGGGGAGATGCGGTTCTATCAATTTAAAAGTGATTTTTAGTATTTTTATATATAAATTGAATTTTTTTGAACTACTAGCTATCAACTGTTAATTATTTTAGTTACATGACTAAAATTTGTTAGTTATATGAACAAATGGAAGAATAATGGAGCTTTTTAACCAAATTTAACACTTTGTAATTATAAATAAATACTTTAAATCAAAAATATCCTAATTATATTTTTGAATTTAATCATTACCCGATTACTACTGCTGCTGTTGATTGAATTTGAAGGCGTAACTTACTATTTTTTTTTAAATCTGTCTGTTAATGCTTTTCAAATTGGTTTCTTTTTGTCTTGCTTGAATAATAATAATAATAATAATAACTTAAAAATGAGAGAGCTGTGTGGAGGCGTTCTTGTCATTTCTTGTTTTTTTCTTTTTTTTTTTTTCTAAATAAGAAAAACTGATGAGTAAATTTAATGGCAAAACAACTTTAAAACCTGAACCTCTGATTAAACCAGAAAGTTAACTGGGTCAACGTCATAATTAAATAATAAATAATAAGTCATATAATTCAAAGGATTGACTCAATAATCTAAATTTTTTTTATGCATTTTTCCTGATCGCTTTTACTATTTAAATGAAATAAGTTTATTAGTTCAAATAGTGTGCTTAACTTAAATGTGAATAAACTATTCAAATTACAATTTACAATTGATAACTAATGAGCTAATGATAGCTAATTAGACATTTCAGCACTATTTAAGCACAACGGCATCAAATTAATGAAGAATGCAATAAACCATGATATAGAAAGAAAAAAAAAAAAGAAAAAGAATCAAATTCAACAAAGGGGATTCATGTTTTGAGTTTTCACATAAATGAAGAATGCAAGAAAATACAAAAAAAATAAATAAAGAAGTAACAAGGAGGCATAAAATAGATATTACATTAACAAAATCGAAAGAATGTCTTGAAGTAAATGTCGAAGATCAGATGATATTTTCCTCTTCTTTTTTTTTTTTTTGTCAATAAATAAAATCTAATGAAAGGATACTTTGCTTATGTTAATTTTTTATTGCAAAAAATGATCACAAAAAAATCTCATGAAAGGATATTTTTGCTTTTGTTAATTTTTATGTGGCACGAAAATTTAATACTAAAACGACTAATTTTGTAAAATAAAGAAAATAATGTTTCTTCGTATTCCCACTTTTACCCTTTACAAAATCATGCATAGCGAAAATTTTTATACATATTCGGTATCTGGATCCCACCTAAGAATTAAATAGTTCAAAATGTATCATATTTTGTATGTTGATAACTGTGCTTTTAAGTGAATTAATGATGTAATATAATTTAGATGATTTGATATATATTTGAGATCCAAACTACGTGCATAAAAAAAATTACCCATACATAAATTGTGGCATTTTGGTCAGTTAAAAAAAAAAAAAACTAAATAACTAATCCTCCAATGTCATGTGCACAACTGAGTTATTTTGTTATCTCCTCCAGATAAAATCATACGATCTAGGGATGGGAACGGTTCAGCCTAGGTTTGGCAAACCCCAAGATCCGATTCATGAGGAATTTCTTTGACTCAAGACTTAATTCGAACCTAATAGGTTGGACTCGATAGACCTATTTTATATTTAAAAAGAATTTAAAAATTATCTTTAAAGCAAAAATAATATTACATAACTTTCTAAATAAAAAATAATAGTTTTATAAAGAAATTAATTCTTATGATGTTTTTGATCTTACTTGAATTTTTAAAAAATATTAAAAATTTTTAATATGAAATTTTATATATATTGAAAGTGTAACTTATTTAATAATATCATGTAATTATTTGCTATGCATGAATGTCAGTATATGATGATTATATATACATTTATTTATGTATTATAAATATATCATATTAAATTTATATAGTAATAAGTAAAAAAAACATAAAATTTCTAGCAGTGTCGGGTTTGGGACTGGGTTTAAATTAAAAATGGAGACCCGACCCGAACCTACTTATACCTGCCTAACCCACCATGCCGCGTCCTTCCCCACAATCACAAATAGTTACTCCAATCTGATCTTCACCATCCATCACTTCAATACCGTCAATCCTAGCCGTTCCTCCCTATCGAAATCCCTCTCCACTTTCCCACAGCTTTTGAAATTCCACTCACCACCACGAGCCGCAGCCGGTACCTAATGGCCGCCAGCTGCCGCCCTTCAGCAAAGCCCGCTCACTTTCCAGTCCGTTCGCCGCCGTCATCATCTCAGCTCCACTCCAAACCGACCTCCTCAAACCTCAAACTCCCCAAACTCACTACCCTCACCCTCACCCTCCCCCGCCGCACCCGCCTCGGCGGAGTCAGAATGGCCGACAACCGCCGCCGGGAGCTACGCGAAACGCGCTCGCCGACGTCGCGAGGTCCAACAACACCCTCGACCAGACCTCCGCCGACGTCGAGAAGCTCGAGAAGATCTTCTCCGACGAGCAGGTGCTCAGCTTCTTCACCAACCCCACCGTCCCCGAGGCCGAGAAGCTCAAGATCGTCGACGAGATCGCGAGGGCGTCGGCGCTGCAGCCTCACGTGGCGAACTTCGTGAACGTCCTGGTGGACATGAAGCGGATCGATCTGATGAAGGAGATCGTGAGGGAATTCGAGGCGGTGTACAACAGATATGCGGGGACGGAGGTGGCGATCGTGGCGTCGGTGGTGAAACTGGAGAACAGCACCTGGCCCAGATCGCCAAGGCCGTGCAGAGATTGACGGGGGCCAAGAACGTGAGGATCAAGACGGTGATCGACCCGTCGCTCGTTGCCGGGTTCACGATCCGGTATGGAAATTCCGGCTCGAAATTGATTGATATGAGTGTGAAGCAGCAGCTTGAGGAGATTGCGGCGCAGCTTGATATTGCGGACATTTAGTTTTTTGTTTACGGGGACATTTAGTTAGCTGTATGATACTTTTTCTTGATTCTTTTTTGGAAAGGAATATTTTTTGTTTCTTCTTTTCTTTTCTTTTTTTTTTTTTTTGTATAATTTGTTTTTGATGAGGGTATAATTTGTATGGATCTATGAATTTGTTTGGGGGAATCTCTGTTTAGAGTTTAATTTACCTTAATATATATATATATATATATTTATTTTGTAATTAATTTATCTTAATCTATTGAGGACATATTTAAAACATACAAATGTGCTCCTTGAAGTTTAGGACGTTATTGTAAATATTACTAAAAATGTCCAAAAATAATATTTCTACAACCACAGTAGTCAATTTACCTATCAAGAAATGTATATCGTCGAGCCCCATAAATCCCTCAATAAATTTTATTATTCCACTAACATTTGCGAAGTAAATTTATTTATATCACTATAACTATTATCGAGTATCACCATCTATAATTGGATATAACTACTATTCTTTTATTGAAATTGATTTCATTCATAATTTCTACATCTTATATTTGTCAAAATAATGCGAATCTTATCCCAAAATACAACCAAAATTTATAAAAATACAACTTGGAACTATGTCCTACTTTGGTGAAAGATAAATTTTGTAAAATTGGTACTGATGATGCCCAAATTCGTCGTTGAATATGGAGGCCCGATCCGGCAAGGTATTATCCCGCACTTTGAGACGGTGGAATTTTGTTTTTTGATGAAAAGGAGCATCGCAAAGGTGAGGGAATGATTGGAGCTTATAAGCTTATCAAGTCCCTAGACTCCTTCCGATGTAGGACAAGAATATGGTATCATCATACTTTAAGTGGTATTTGTGATTTTTAAAAATCACAAGATTTAATTTATAATTACGCTATATTTTAAGGAAGTCGAGATAATTTGCCCAAAAATTTAAGTGTTGTATAGTTGATCTTTTTAAGTACTAAGAGAATTGATAGTATAAAAAAAAAAACTAAAATAAATAGAATCCGCCATGTGAGGTTCCAAGAGTTCCTTCTTCTTCTTTTTTTTTTTTTTCCTCAAAAAGATAAGAGGTCGAAAAACTTTAAAAGTTCACACGTTAAGAGTAATTTAGAAACCAGCAGACGTGGATGTATTATTAGCATGATGCACATACAAGCTAAAAGTTCCATGAGTCCCGATCAACATGATGAACCCCCACAAGCTATCATCCGCATGGTTTGCCGTAATGGTTGTAGAGAACGGAACGAAAGCGACCTTTTCAATTTCATCATTATCATGGAACGATCGTGGCTGTTTCACATATTAAATTTTATATTATTTTAATATACATATATATATATTATTTAATTATATATTTAAATTTTAATAAATTGCATCATAAATATTTTGAATTTTATATATGAATACTTTTGACTATTTGTTAATTTTATTATAAGCGAAAAGTAAAGTAATTTATTTAAAATAAAACAAAATTATATGATGAGTAATAAAAAATAATTGAATATGAGAACTGCAAAATATTAAATAGTATGATATGAGACTAAAGTAACAGAATATAGTGAAAAGGTCAAATGAAAAAAACAAAAAACAATGTTGAATTGCACAAGTGGCTCGTCTATTTCACTCGCAAAAATAATCGGTTGCAAAATTGGTATCAAAATCGACTCCAGTTGGTCACAAATTTGGTCGCAAAACCATTTTGCAATCTATTTTTAGCTAAAATTAGTCGCAAAATCCAGCGCAAATTTGCATTTTTCTAGTAGTGAACTCACCTCTTAGAAATTAGAACTGTAGGAGTAGGATTATATACAAATCTAAATTATATATATTTTTTATTTCCTTTTCTTTTTGAAATTTTTGATTGGATACCCAATCGAGTTCTTCGGATGGAAAATTAAAACCCGAAGTTCGACCCGTACTTGAAAAATTAATTAGATTTGGGGTAACCCGAACTTGATTTTTAACCCGAATTACTTGTCCCAAAAAACCCAAACCCGATATGTTTGGATTGAAATACCCGATCCGAATGCCCACCCCTAGTTAGGATCCAGAAAAAAAAAGAAAAAAGAATGAGAGAAAGAAAGAAAGAGATAGAAGAAATAAAGGGGAGGAGAAAGAGCAAAAAAACAGAAGTAAGAATATCTTGATTTAAAAAAAAAAACAAACAAAGAAATTATTTTTATTATTATTCAAAATTTGTTTGTCAAAATAAATCAAAATTAATAATATGTTGTTCATGTAATATTTTTAAATAACAAATGAAATTTATAATAAACAATAATAATGTGTATAACATTAGTGATACATATCAATAAACAAACTTTTCAAAAAAAAAAAAAAAACACCATTAAAGTGGGATCTTAAATGATAAGTAGCCAAAACAATTTTAAAACATTAAAATAAAATTTTTGCGACAGACCAAATCGGTTGCAAATATGGTCAACGATGGAAAAGAATTTTGCGACCAAAACATTCGGTCGCAAAGAGGAATGCAAAAAAACGAAGAAAAAAATGGTCGCAAATATGGCCACAAAGTCGGTTACAACCACTTTTGCGATGGATTAGGTTCGTCGCAAAATCGCGCCAAAACTTTTTTTGGCCTGGCATGAATTATTCGATTGCATTTTTTTTTTGTTTTTTTGACCGACTTAATCATTGCAAAACAATTTGGTCATTTCCCCTAATTCCGTCGCAAAGTTGGTCGCAAAATTGCGACCGATGTTTTCGGTCGTAAATTTCCGTTGCAAATTTTCATTTTTCTAGTAATGGTTTTTGTCTTTTAAAATCATACTCTTACCAAGGGATGAGTTTTTACCTTTTAAAATCGTACTCTTACCAACGGATGAGTTTTTACCTTTAAAAATCTTACTTCTACCAAAAGATGAGTTTTACCCTTTATAACTATTTTTGTTCTAACAAAATTTTGGTCTGTCAAATTTTTTCGCACGTTCTTTTTAGTTCCTCTTCCTTTTTTTTTTTTTTTTTTTTTATGTCTCCCCCTTCCTCTCCCCTCTCTATCTATTTCATTTCCAAATACTCTTCAATATTATTTTCCTTTTGCTTTTTTTTAATTGATTTCTTACTTTTATCATAAATTATTTTATTTTTATTTATAAATAATTTCACAAATCTATTAAAAATAGTTAAAAATATTTTTATACTACCAAAATTTTATTACATTATTAAATTATATTTATTTTAATTATACATATGAATCAAATGTGCCAATATTACTAGTATATAATTAAATTTCTATATATAAATAATTTTATGCTCAATTGATACCTAAGAGTCATGAATGCATCTCAAATCAAATTCAAAAAAAGAACCAAGGATGACCAAAAATAAGTGTGATTAAACCTTTGGCTTTGTCCCCATGTTTCTTGCATAGAAAAGTGTCCAAGGTTAAACAATGAAATCAATTTATTAAAAGAAAGTACATATTAAAACTCTTCCACATAATCCTTTTTTCAGATGGTCTGATTATAAACGAAATTTGTTATAAGCAGCCTTCACAAATGTTAGATAAATTAATCTCGATTTCCTTCAGTAGTATGACAATTTCAAAAATCACAAAAGTGGTTAATGCAATATTACAGAATGACAAAAATAAAAGAGTCCTATGAAATCTAACTAATAAAGAAGTAGTACTCAAATAATTATTCAAATAAGACAATAAATTAAAAGGCCATGATAGCAAAGACCAAATTAATACAAACCCGCTTATATAAATTGATCCGAATAAAACCAAAACCAAACCTGTAAAACACATCTTTTCTTTTTAAATAGTATAGATATGTGTGCGTGTATTCGTTATATATCTGTACAATATACATATATATTCCCTGTATTTTTATATATTGTAAAATATATAATTTATAATTTTTATTTGTATATCATAGTATTGTAATGAAAAGGTCAATTATATTCGACCATTCCTTTCTTAGAACAAGCAAAAAGGATTTTGAGATTCAAAAACCGTAACTCAAATTCTTTTTCGTCTCTTCCCCCCCCCCCCCCCCCCCCGGCGTAAATGTCATTACATCTTACATTAAAAACCAAAGTGGCAAAGTCAGAAATAGTACAAATTTAACGTCATTAATTTTTATAGTCAAACAGGACAAGTGTGCAAAGAAAAGTAAAGCATAGGGGGTAATATGTCTATTTTTAAAATATAGGGGATTTTTAGTGATTAAAACATAACACATCGGGAATTTATGCAACTCCACCTATTTTTTTGTCATACCTTGAAAAAGCAATATATTTTAAAAAATATTTTGTTTTATTTTGGGCATTTACCAAAATAAAATTAAACATAATCTAAAGTCGTTAACTCAATTTCAATACCAAATAATTTCAGAAATAATATATTGCAAATATGTTTTTGTTTCTTTTAATTTTAATCAAGGGTACATTGACTATTAATAGAACAAGCTTATTATACTAAAATAATATTATTTATATATTTAAAGTTACTTATTATGAACTAAATTTTGGGATTTTGCTTTCATGCATTACATCCTTGTATCTAATTGGTTGTGATGGATCCTAATAATCTCCTATCTGCGGAACTGTAGCATCTTTGTAAATAGCTTGTCTTGTGTGTACAATATATATTTAGTTATTAGAAAAATACACGTACTTTGCATGTGTATAATAATTTTTAAAATATTATAATTATGATCATTACTTAAATTGAAAATTACTAAACTAAAGATAAATTATAGTATTGCTCCAAACTCATTCATGAAATGGTTTAAAAAGTTCATAATTATAGTATTTTAAAAATAATTATGCACATGCAAAACAAGTGCATTTTTCTAGTAGTATAATATGATAGATGGGATGTGCCTAAGAAGGGGGGGTTGAATTAGGTCTTAAAACCTTTTTTAAGATTTTCGTAAAACGCAGCGAAAATTTTAAGGTTTTAAATATCAATGCTTTGCTTTAAAGTTAGTTACTGTCTGGAAGTACCAGCGATAGTACCAGAGCAAGTAAGTTATTGGTTCTGGAAGTTTCAGCGATAGTCCCAGACCAAGTAATGATATAAAATATGCAAAGCAATAAAACGACTTGGAGATTTATACTGGTTCACCCAATTGGGCTACGTTTAGTTCCCAAGTTTTCACTTAAGGTAACCTGTTAACAATAAACAATATTAGTACGGTTACAATATAAGTTCCAGTGTAACAGGTAACTATCAATCAAGAGTTAAAAACTCTTGATAGAAAGATAAAC
>JAOWBU010000692.1:0-25000 GCA_026212405.1 Petrea volubilis
GACCATCGAGGTTTCACGTGCATCGTACGCCCCCACCACCTGGCTTGCTAGCAGCTGGGAATTGACTAAAGCTTGTACAAGGTCAATTCCCTGATCGGTTGCGATTTTTATGCCAGCGATTAGTGCCTCATATTCTGTCTCATTGTTGGTGATATTGAAATCCAACTTTATGGCGAACTCGAACTCCAGGCCATCTAGACTTCTTAAGTATACCCCAGTTCCCCCCTTAGCAGGTTGAGGAGCCATTTGTGTGGATGACCCATGGATTAACCAGTTTATCGATCTCAATGGGTGCTCTCACCCTTTCGAGTAGGAAGTTTGCCAGAGCCTGAGTTTGAATCACCATGCGTGGCTGGAAAGAAATGTTGAATTCTCCTAACTCAATAGCCCACTTGGTCAATCTACCAGAGACATTGGGCTTAGACAACACTTGCCTCAACGGTTAGTTAGTTAGAACTACAATAGAGTGGGATTGGAAATAGTGACGTAGTTTTTGAGCGGTGATCACCAAGGCGAGTGCAAATTTTTCAATCTCCAGATAGTTCTTTTCGGCACCTTGTAGGACTTTGCTAATATAGTACACCGGTCGGCGGGTCTTCCTTTCTATGGTGACGATTACCGAACTGATGGCACTACAACAAAATGCACTTTAGATAACGAAAGATATTGTAACAGAACCAAATTTAGTTACAAATAATAGTTTATGGTAACCAAAGTATTTATTGGTTACCATATATCATCGTTTTGGTAACAAAGTACAAATTTTGTTGCTTTTGATATTTATTCGTTACAAAAAAATATTTCTTTTGTAACAAAAAATAAATTCGTTACAAGAACTAAATTTTTGTTACTATTAATTTTTTGTCACAATTACAAACATGTATTTGTAACCAAATTTTTAACATTTGGTAACGCTAAAATATTTTTTACTATTAACACTTTTTGTAAAACTTAGTTATGAATTTGATTTTTTACTTTTGAATTTATATATTTATTCTTCATAATTCATTTTTCAAAAAGAATTATAGTGTTAACAAATATGAATATCATAGTATTTTCCTTTTGAATTTGATAAAAAGATCTTTGAAAAAGTAAATATTTGTCACAAATAATAACTTAAAGCCAAAATATTTGTACAAGTTTTTAAACCAAAGAATTTTAAGAAAAATACTTCCGAGTTGTTCATAATATTTGATGTTTGTCCTATAATAAGCTCATTTTGCCAAATAATACTAATTGTACCAAAAATGTTTGAATCCTTGACCTTATAATGCAAGTATAATTATAAAACTATTATACCAAATCAAATTTTAGTAAAGATGTGACTAAATATTAATCTATTTCCACATATCATTTTACTAAATAAATTTGGAAATAATAATAATTAGCTTATAGAGCACATTCATTGTGTGTGCAAAAAAAAAAAAGATATAATCTAATCAATTGATTAAATTTAAATAATTTTAAATTAAAAATGTGCTAAATTCTATGAAAATACATCTTTCTTACCTACTTATCATTTATACTATCTTTTTAATCATTTATAATATCCTTTCAACATATGATTAGTTAAAAAATAAAGTTTAAGCAAAATATTTTTTTAATTGAAAACATAAGTAGAATTATGAAATATAGTGAAATTTGAAATTTCCTTAAAAAACAAAAAAAAGTTGATTAAATAATTAAATGACAAGCTAAAAACACAACATAAACAAAAGAATTTTGAAATTTTTTGAAAATTAAAAAAAGATTGTTAAACTATTACATGTGCATGCAATGTATGTCGTTATAATAAATTTGTCTCAGAAATTCATGTAATATCAAAATAAATCCAAAAATACAAACAAATTCAACTTTGGAAAGATGTATGAACAAGATGGATTGATCGAAATTTTATTAGTGGACATATGTATTTAAAAGTATAAAACAAATATATAATAAGTATAAAACAAAATGAATTTTATTACAACTTCTTACAATAGCTTGGTGGTGGAGTGCTTACCATTCAACCCTGAGGTCATAAGTTCAAATCCTCTCAGTTACAAAAATTTGCACACTTTGAAGGATATTATTCGAGCAGTGGCATGGGCGACGACGACGGCGTGGATGGCAGCGATCGGTCCAACAGGCAGAGACGGCGGTGCGAGCAGAGGCAGTCCGGCTGAACTTCGGCAGACATTCCGGTTGAACTTCGGCAGACATTCTGGTTGAAATCATTTCCGAGGAATTCCAACGGGATTCTTCATAACCATTATGAAACAATTGGTAACCAATTATTTTGTTAATATAAGTGACCAATGGTAACGAAATTGCTTCGTTACCAAAGAAATGGTAACGAAGTCACAATTTTCGTTACCTAATACAATTGGCGACGGGCTTTAGCTAACAAAACATTTGTAACGAATGTTTCGTTACAAATTACCTTAGGTAACAAATTTTGAGTTTTTGGTAACCAAATTATTCCTTAGCAAAAGTGTAATTTTTTGTAGTGTGGCCTCCTCGAACATGGCCAGATAAAGGTAGAGGGGTGCTCCATCAACCGGCTTGGCAAGCAGTGGTGGGGAGAACAAGTAGCCCTTAAGGTCGGCTAGGGCCTTCTCGTACTCGACTCGACTTGGCAAGCGGCCCTTAAGGTCTTTTTCTTTCTCTGACCGTTCACGGGTTCGACCAAATCTTCTTTCCCTTTAACTGGTCAGTAGGTTGTGACCCAGAGGGTTTTAAAGAAAGGGAAGTTCCGGTCAGCCGATCTTAAGATGAATCGATTGAGGGTTATAACCCGTCCGCAAAGGTATTGCACGTCTCGGATGGTCTGGGTTGTGGCAATTTCTTGAATTGCCTCAATCCCCCATTGGCTAATCATGTATCCCAAAAATTTCCCTCCCGAGATCCCGAAAGTGCACTTTGAGAGGTTCAATTTCATACCATACTGTTGAAGCATGGTGAAGGTATTCCTCAAGTGGTCGAGGTGGTCGTTTTCTTTATCGCTTTTCATGATCATGTCGTCGACTTAGACCTCCATGTTTGAACCAATCAGCCCCTTGAACATTTTGTTTACGAGCCTATGGTTAGTGGCGCCAGCATTTTTTAGGCTGATCGACATGACCAAGAAGCAATAAATCCCCTTCTCGATCACGAACGATGTTTTCGACCAGTTCTCGGGTGCCATGTAAATCTGATAGTACCCTTGGAACACGTCCATCATACTTAACATTTTGCACCCCGCGGTTGAGTCGACTAGGAGGTCTATCCGGGAGAGCGGGTATGGGTCTTCGGGCAGGCCTTGTTTAGATCTGTGAAGTCGTTGCACATACGCCATTTTCCTAGCGATTTGGGGACTACGACCATGTTGCACAATCAGTCGGGTTATTGGATTTCGACGATATACCCTACCTTGAGGAGCGTGTTGACTTCCTTTTCGATTATCTTATTCCTCTCTTCCCCAAAAGTCCTTTTCTTTTGCTTGATCGGCTTGGCACTCGGGTCTACATTGAGCCGATGGATAATGACCTCGGGGTCGATTCTCGGTAAATTCGATGGGCTCCATGCAAACACATTGACATTTTCCCTCAGGAATTCAATCAGCATCAATTCTTTTCCCTCCCCCAAATGTGAGCCGACCTGGGTCACTTTCTCAGGGTTATCGAGGATCAACTCGATGGTTTTAGGTTCTCTGATCGGCTTGATACGAGATTCCTAGTTCTTTCGCTTTCGAGAGGTTGATCCTTCCGGGGAGTCAAGGTCGAAATCGACCAAATCAGTGGGGGAGGTGGTAACTTTTCTTTCTTTTCTTTCTCCAAGGAGATTGTGTAACACTTCCATACGTCTCATACATTGCATTTGACCTCCCCCACCCTAGCTGGAGTGGGGAGCTTGATTTTTAGATGGAAAGTTGACACGACCGCTCGAAATTAGTTGAGGGCGGGTCTTCCCAAAATCAAGTTATATGCGAATGGGGTGTCGACAACTAGGTAGTCAATGAAGAGGGTTCGTCTTTGGGGCGCTTCTCCCAATGAGGTCGGTATCCGGACGATTCCGATCGGGATGATTTCTAAACCCCCGAACCCGACCAAAAGAGTGTGTACTGGTTGCATCCCTATGCTGCCTAGGTTCATTTTTTGAAGAACAGAGTAAAAAAGAACGTTGGCAGAACTTCCATTATCAACTAGAGTGCGTGCCACAGCAAAGTTCGACACGTCTGTTGTGATTACCATCCGGACGTCGGGTGACTCACCCACTCCCGATGGCCGACTTACATCAATATCCCTATCACTAAATACAATAGTGTTGGACTCGATGGTACTGACCTGGAGGGCTCAACCTTTGACCGGAGGGCTCGACCTCATTTGCTCCAATTTTATTGATGTGTGCTTCCTGCTTGATCGAGAATCTCCTTTGTTCGGTCCCTCGACGATCGTGTTAATGAAGCTTCTCGTCGGGAGGTTGTGATCGATCGTCTCCTTACTGCTTCTTCGGGAGGGAGATTCTTTTTGGCTTGCTTGGGGAGATCAAGGCGATCGGAACCTCCCTCTTTGGGCCGGGGCTTCCATGTGGGTGGACATAAACTCTTTGAGGAGGCCCTTTTAGATGAGAAGCTCGATTTCACTTTGGAGGGCATAACAATCGTCAGTGACATGCCTATATTGCTTGTGAAAGGCACAGTACTTCAACGACTTTCTAGCTCATCTCCCCTCGAAAATCTTATTCGGTGTCTTGAACAACTTTCGGTCAATGACCGAAAAGAAGTGGCCGCGGGAAGAGTTTAGCGGTGTGAGGTCAGGGTATCTTTTGATCGGTGAGTCTTTCTTCTCCCAATGCTCCTTGTCCTTCTTATGGCCTCCTTTCTCCTCTTCTTTCTCCTTCTTGTCCCCGTGTTTGATATGGTGCATCTCTTCAGAGATCATGAAGCTTGAGGTAAGGGTCTGGAGCTTGCTTATGGATCGAGGGGGTTTGAGAATGATTGCCTTGGTACAATCCTTGTACCGGAGGGCAATATACACGGCTAAGTTGACAAAATCGATCTGAGGGTTGTCGACTTAAAGAACCTTGTTGTTGAAATGAGTCATGAAGTCACGAAGGGATCCCCTTTCTTGTTGGCGAATTCCATAAAGATGGGTGTGAGGACGCTTGATATCTTTTTTGGCCGCGAAGTGGTGTTAAAACCGATCGGCTAGCTCTTCAAAAGAATGCATCGACTCCGGCTCGAGCCGGGCGAACCGTTGTCGCGCTACACCAAAAAGGGTGGTGGCAAAAAATTTAGCCATGATTCCATTCGAGAGTCTATAGACGTTGATGGCATTCTCAAACTGCAGCAAGTGATCGTCTAGGTCGGAACTTCCATCTTAGTAGGGAAGGTTGACCAGAACTCGATCGTGCAGACTGATCTTCTTTTCTCGAATATGGTGGGCAAAGGCCCTTTGCCTCCGATTGTGGTAATGATTGGAGGGGGATCCTTGCCCTTCATATGGTTCGATTTTGTCCTCGGGGTGCTCGAGGTCGACGATCTTTTGGGTAAAATGGTAGAGTTGGTTCTTCATCTGCTCGAGTTCCCCAAGGGGCGGGTCGGCTCTAGAGTTCCCCGAAAAAGGGGCTCGATGAGGGCGCCCCAAGTCCGAGTACTGGCGATGGGGTACCCTGCTATGATGTCTTGATTCAGTCTCTTCTTTTTCTAACCGGGATGGTCGGTAGCTTGCCTCCCAACCGGAAGTCTGGTGCGATGGAACTCGTTAGTCGGCCGGAGCCGTTGCCAGGTTAGGGCCTGGTGGGGCTTGGACAACACTTTCTTTAAACCTTTCAAAGGCTTGGAGGTTGCATTGTCCGACAAAATCCCTTAATCTTTCGAGGGGGATAATAATCATTTCTTCCGCGTTGGACGCAGGCATACCCATTCCTGTTGGAGGGTTTCGGGCCCTGCTCCTCCGGTCGGTATTGGCTGGCGCGAGCGGGGCATTCACGTGCGCCCAGGATGAACCTGCTAAGTCTGTTTGTGCTGGTGCGGGATTTACCACAGGAGGTAGCGGCGGCGTGAGATCGTGGACTGAGTGTTGGTCCTCTCCCGCAACTGGGGTGCTTTGCACTCCGGAGGGGTTTCTCCTGTTAGTCACCATTTGTCTTCCTTGATTGCAGGTGGAGTTTTTCCCACAGATGACGCCAAATGATGCGGGTCGATTTTGGGAGCTGGTCGACCTCGATCGGATACCCTAGTTGAGTGTGTGAATGAAGGTATTTGATCGGAAAGTTGACCTGCAACAAGGAAAATACAATGTGAGCTAGCCGAGATGGGTCTTGGCTAAGACCCTCCGATGCTTAAGTCAACGAATTGGTTTTGTCAAAAGTTGAGCAGAGTAAGGGCGTTGAGACTAATGAATGATAGATTCTTACCATAAATGCAAGGGTATTTACAGTATGTTCATGTAGACCACGCTCTGGTGGGCCCTCTAGGCCAAGTAGGTTGTCAAGGGCTGATGTGGACAACCCATAAGCCTAATGGTAGGGTCAATAGATATTAATTGGCACTTAATTAATGAGGTATAGGGTTTGGTGGCACCCCCATATCCTGGACTGACGGAGCATTTAATGCCGGCTGGGATCCGTTGGATCCAGTATGACCCTAGTCGATCTCAAAATTGATCAGAGGGGCCTAGGAGATGGGTTCGAGGGCCGAGGACACGAACCCGATTGAGAGAGGAATTGTCCGGCTGGGCTCGTCGGGGATGGTTATGAGAGGTTTGCCAAACCGGTCAATATACGGGCCCTCGGTTGAAAATGTCTCCTAGGACTTCGAGCTGTGGGAACCGACGAGCAGGGCAAGTGAAAGGCGGTCGAGAAGTCCGGTCGAAAATATGACATGTCAATATATTAAAAATACTTTAAAAAATATTATATAAAAATTAATAAATATATATGAATTCATACTAATAAAATTTAAGTATGAAATTAAATTTAATATTTTTTATTTTATACATGCATCGAGTGTGCTGCTAGTACTAGTTTCCATTACATAAGAGTCACGTGTCTATTTTTCAATGAACTTTTGGGTAGAAAATAGGTGTCAATGGGTAAAATATAAAAAAATTAAATAGTTCATATGTTAATGTATAAAAAAATATATATATAGAAAAATACGAAAACGGGCATAGTTGGAGAGCAAAGTACGTTGGCCGGTTAGTTCATGATTTTCTCTTGAAGGACTTAGGCGGGATGTTTCTGTAATTATTGAATTCTTCGAGGGGGTCAACTGCGATAATAAAGCAAATAGGGGTACAACTTATAATTTGTTATATTTCAGTGGGTTTAAATATAATTAAATGAGTAGGAAAAAGAAGGAAATCAGCCTCTCTATGTACATTTTCAATTATACACACATACATCTTACACACGTCTACAGTGGTGAAACTATGTGTCCCTCGGCCGAAACTTGAAGCTTGTTTTCTCTTTCGGTGCGTTCGAACGACGCTGCTCAGATCTGATTTTGGAAGGTGAATGCGTATCTCTACTTTGTGTTTGAGTATAAGTTGTTGCCGTTTATTTGTTTTTTCTCGAATTGCATTTTGATGTGTGAATATCGGCGATTTGTGAGTTTCATTTGGCGGTGAATGTAATGAGGAAATTAAAATTAATTGGTGCTTTTTTTTTGAAGAATTTATTGAGTTCTTATTTCGGTTCCCGATCAATTATGGAGATTTGGAGGTATTTTTACGAAATTTTCTGGTTTTGGGGATTTATTCAGTGGATATATGATGGATTCTTGGTTTAGATGTTTAAACGCTTCACAATAATCTTCATTTTTCCCTATTTCCCGATTCTTAGTTCTTCCCCTGTTTTTTGAAGGATTTTTAGGTTTGATTTTTACTTGTAAAATATAGATGCCTTTGAAGCCGCACGTTTGCCCTTTGGAATAATTTGTTTATTTCCATGGAGAATATGGAAGCCGTTTGAAATTTTGATGCATGGGCGATGCGTGGCTTAGTTTATCTGTTTTGGGTTCCTTATTACTCTATTTTGTCAAAAAAATAAAAAATAAAAAATCATTCACTGGTTTGGTGGTAAATTTTCAATTGGAATTTTTAACCCATCCTAGGGGGCGAAAATTTTAAAGTTTTCCTGATTATAACAGGCAGTTTATTAAGGCAGAAAAGTTCGTAGATTTACTTTTAGTCCTTTGTTTGTCTGTTTTTGGTGATTGTGTTTCTTTATGCTAGAGGCTTTTCTTACTGTATTATATTTCAAGAAATATTATTGTCTGTGTTAAATTATGCTTGTTTCCACTATGCTGATATACCAATTCTACAAGAATCATCTACGTGTTTTTCCTGAAATGGCCCTAAATGAGTTGTCTTTCTCATGACATTGCCTTATGCTTATTAGTAACTTGTTCCCATTCCTATTTGGCAATTGGTATATCATGTTTCAAAACATTCATAAAGTACCATTGGTGTTTCTGTCAGCGTTGTTAGTTATCTAGGACTCTACAGAGTGTAGACACCACAATTGATGGTGACACCCAAAACGGATATAACAATGAGATGGAGTGGTCTACTGATGGCAAAAGTTTCTGGTTTCTAATTCAGGCACTTTCCTTGTTTTCAACTTGGTTTGTTTGATACATTCTGGCATATGCTTGGTCTAGCTATATCCTCTGAGCAAGACGGTGAAGTTAATAGCAAAAGTTTTTAACTGATTCAGCCACTTAAATACATTCTCGAACATGCTTGGTCTGTGTGCCATGATTTTAGCAAATGCTTTGGTATGTCATAATATGGGGGTTGATGGATATACAGAACACATTTTTTTCGGTTTTCGACATACGACTTCTTATTGTTTAATGATGGAAACCTGTATGCTGGACAACATATTGCTTCTATTTGATGGCTAATGAGTGTAGCTAGAGTCTAAGAACCAAACAAAGAAGATCCTCAGTAGTGCACGAATTATTTGAAGAGAAATTAAGAGGCTCTGGTCTAATTTGAAGATCTTCTAAATTCTTCTGTTTTCACAAGAATATATTGAAATGCATTCATTATAACTTTCATTAATCCTAAGGTATCCACCAATAAGACTGTTCTATAAGCTGTACGGGGTAGGCTTGTCTAAACTGATCAACATCTTACCAGCCAGTGCAGAGTAGGCTTTAGTTAAGCTGGTCGACATCTCCTTTTACAGATAAGATAACTTATAAGCTAAGCTTTTAACCGTATTATGTGCTACTATAGCTTTTAGGTCCTTTTCATATATACATATATATTTCTAAGAGCTCAGCCTAATTGCGATTAACGTGTAGTAGTCCTAGTCATACTTAATATGTAAATAGGATTTTGTTTTTGGTGTTATAAGCAACTATCTTTGCTGGTTTTCATTTTCAGCTTTCAGCTCAAAGAATTGGAAATAAAATTAAATTGAGAAAAGGAAATTATATAAATAAAGTATGCTCCCTGTCCATAGTATAGATATAGCCTATGGTGCATCTACATGGTGACTGACTGCGCTTGGGTTGGGCCCAGATTCTTCCAGTTGGCTGTAGATGATTCTGTTTCAGCTCTAATTTTGGCAATCATATGCGGATATCATGATATCTCCAATGGGAGAGTATCAAAACCATTAATCTTGTAGATGTCCAGTTTCATTAGTTAGCCGCTGTGACGTGTCTCTCTTAGCCTGGGGTATTATTAAGCACTCCTTATTTTGGAGTTTCAGCTTGAGTGGCTCTCTGTACCTATGAAGTGCACTGAAGCATATTTGTATTTGGGTATGCTGATGCTTCATGTTTAAATGTTCTTGGAGATGGGACTATTCGACATCCTCTCTCCATTCCTAGATAATGCTTATGAGTTAAATAAATATTCGACCTGAACCGGGACAAGGTTTTTGAAGAAACGCTCAAATCAAATGTCAATTTTTCAGAGGAAATTTGTGAAAAGATCAAAATGTGTAAAGTAGATATTCCCCTATCTCACTACTTCAGCATGTAGAGGAAAAGGAAAGATTTGGGAATGGAATAATTGAAGACATGCAAGGTGTGCACTTACTACTGTTGCATGATAAATTTGCTAGGTGTCAGACAAGATAAATCCTGAACAAGGAAAAAAAAATCCAAAACTGCACTACGAACTAATTTTTGTGCAAAACAAAGAGCCACTCCTTTTCCAGTGCATTGTAGGTTTCTTTCTCATGTTTAAAGACTACATCCCTTTCTATATAGCGTGGACTCCTAGAGTGTTACATCACATTCTGCATATCTGTTTGCGTAAAGTTGACCCAAGGTTGTTTTTGCTCTTTGTTTTGGTGTTGATGTGTCTTTTCTATTTGGGCAACTGTGTATGGAATTCATTTTCTAGTTAGAAGTGTTTGTTATTTGTCAACTATTTAATAAGCTGCTCCTTTTATTGAATGACTTATCAGATTTGGAACTGTTGACAAAAATATTCATGGATCATCTATAATTGAAACTAGATAGGAGAGATATAATTTCTTTCTTTCTGGGTTTTATTGAATAATAACCCCTTCCCTGCCTGTAGACCACCAACCTTTCCCTGTGGACTGCCCATACTCACCACCTACATTCCCCATGAGAGGAAACAAAAGAAAAAAGTGGAACTCACAAGACATGCTCGTGCCTTCGCTATGATTTTTTGAAATAGCCAACTTTATCCCATCTGGACCCATACAGCCTTTTTTCATATCTGTTGATTTGTTTAGCTTCCAATGGTCTTGAAGATGATTATTGAAGCATTTAATTATTTTATAACTGATGGTCGTATTGACATGAATTTTTGTTTCATCTTAACTGTAGGATTTATAGTAATCACAGTTTGGCCTAAATATTGAGCAATGGCTGATGGAGTGTCAAGTTTTTGGGGCCCTGTGACATCTACACACGAGTGGTGTGAGCCAAATTATGTCTACTCTTCCTATATTGCAGAATTTTTCAACACCTTCTCCATTGTTCCTGGCATCCTTTTAGCACTTATTGGTCTTGTGAATTCGGTTAGACAGCGTTTCGAGAAAAGGTTCAGTGTCCTTCACATATCAAATATGATACTTGCCATAGGGAGCATGCTCTATCATGCCACATTGCAGCAGCTGTAAGTTTTAATTATGTCCTCACCTTTCTACTTTCCTGATTGAATTGATTGTATGTTACTTTAATCTTCATAGTCATTTGGTGGATCCACTACTCCTTTTTTGGATTTGGGGGAGAAGGACAGGGAACTCGAATATTTTCTCAACATGTATGAAATGACGCTATCATAGCATATTGAAACTTACTGAAGGCACATATGAAACTCAGATATTACAGTGAATAAACAAATAATCAAGGGAGACACTAATTCGTGAGATTGAGATAATGAGAGGTATTTCTGGATAATTACAATTGTCTTGAGAAACTATCAGGAGCTCATAACTCAAGCTTAGGTGAGATGTTCCAATTCTCAGCATGCATGATCGATGCTAAGTATTTTCCCCTTTACTTTTTCTTGTATTTAATTTGATGTAAGTTGTTACCTCAGACTTTCGAAATTGAGAGTCCGGGAAATATGCATCTTATACTTTAGGTACCATTCCTAGTTCATAGATAAATGGAATTTGCTTTCTGTTCAAGTTCAGAGGTATAATCTCTTGTGCCACTTACATGCATACCATCTTATGGTGTGAAGTAGGCAGTTCCGTGATTGAGTTTAACACTGCTCTTTCATAAGAATAAAGACAATTTAGTTCACTACTTCAAAGAATTGATGCTAGTTTTAATTCGAATGCAAGAGAGTCGGGTTGTTGCTAATAAGATGCTTATTTGAATAATGAGAACTTGTTAAGTACTGATAAAGACTTTGTATGAGTCAAACTATTTTTGCCTTGTGTTGTGCTTCAATTGGTTTAATGTTGGCTTGATATGGCTCCCTAGTGATTTCTGAATATGAATTTCTCCAAAGTGTTGTGGTGGGAGCTTTATTGATTGGAATCCATGCATTCAAACTAAATTGATCTTATATTCTATTTGAGACTTTGGTCTCCCTGTTTGCCAATTTGCCTCTTTTCTGTTGTTCAAGCATGCTGAATGCAATAAAGTGAAATTAATTACTTCTGCGAGCAATGGTTGGCTTCTAGTGTTTTTGTCTGTCTGTGGATGGCTTTTGTTGGAATGATTTAGGTTGTCTTTTTAATAAAGAATCTGGACCTCAATAGTGTGGAATTCAGATCCTTGACATTGATGTAAAACATGGCTAAAAGTTACTAATGGATTTGAACTGGATAGTAACACAAATATGCATACCGGTGGAATTATTTATTGTTATGGATTTGATACCCATAGTTCTTAAATCTATAGTCCAACATAGTTATATATTCTTATAATGCTCCTAAATATATTTGCTTGCTAATCATCCCTTTTGTTGTACTTAAGGAGCTCGTGCATACTGCATTAGTATCTTGTCTTGCATCTTGATGTTAATTTATGATGATATCTAAGTACATCGGTGCGTAGATTTGGTTAAATTTGCTTTAGTTGCATAGGATATATCAAATCAAAGAGTTGTTGGAGCAAACTTACGCACTCCCTAAATCTAGATGAGCTGGGTCCAGTTTGGATACCCTGCACATTCCGTTTTGGTTATTATTTAGAGTTCTTTTTTCAGGCAACAGCAGGGTGATGAAACACCAATGGTGTGGGAAATGCTGCTTTATATCTACATCCTCTATTCACCAGATTGGCACTACCGGAGTACAATGCCCACCTTTTTGTTCCTCTACGGGGCAGTATTTGCCATTGCACATTCACAAATTCGCTTCGATATCGGTTTTAAAGTGCACTATGTGATGCTTTGTCTTCTGTGCATTCCAAGGATGTACAAGTATTATATTCTGACCGAAGATAAATCAGCTAAACGTCTTGCAAAGTTGTATGTGCTAACTCTTTTGGTCGGGAGTCTCTGCTGGCTAGTTGACCGTCTCTTCTGCAAGGACATTTCACGCTGGTACTTCAATCCACAGGGCCATGCTTTGTGGCACATTTTCATGGGCTTCAACTCGTACTTTGCCAATACATTCTTGATGTACTGCCGGGCTCAACAACGGGGTTGGGATCCAACGGTAAAACACTTACTAGGATTTTTCCCTTATGTGAAGATTCAGAAACCAAAGGCAAATTGAGGCTTGAGTAGAAAGGTGAGTTCAGTACACGTTGTTGTGTTGATTTGTGGCGAACGCCAGTTGTCATGATTTTAATTTATTTTATTTTATTTTTCCGAAGAATGTTGTGTAAATGATAGCTGGGAGTAAGTTTTGTTGGTTGGTGGCTTAAGTTTTGACTGTAAAATTAGGATTTTTGGTGGTGTACTATATTTATATACTGTTACTGACTGGGATATGACATGAACTAGGTAAGATCAATTCAATTTCTAATCTTGGTTTTCTCGTTTTGGTCATGGATCTGTTTCTGTTGCGAAACAATGAGATGGGTTTTATTATTCTTTTTTTTTTTTTCCCTTCTTAATTCTGAGAAGTTAAATTATGTTTCTTTACTCATCTTTAACAATAATGGAAACTCCATCTTAAAGTTTTGTCAACTTTATGAAATTTGTTTGTATTAACGGTTTGAAGTTGGCAAATTTCCCCCCCTGAACTTTGGTATGGTGCTTGCCCAAGGTCGGGGCTCTATATTTCGTTTCAAGCGATTTACTGTTTTATGTCTTTATAGGATATGCATAATTCGAATTTTCAGTTAATGATAATTGAAATAGGATATTTGCATATTCATGTTTGGATCGGAGACAATTGGATATGAATGTGTATCGGTTTAATACATGGTAAAGTCAAATTGGGATACGATAAATACAAAGTCAAATTGGGATAGGATAAATACAAAGTCAAATTGGGGTATTGTTTTTTAATATCCGGATATAGATACGGGTGTTATACAAGTTAATTGAATACGAGTACGAACTAAGCATATACGTAGCAGCAATATTATTTGTTACAACTCCACCGGCAATTTGAGGAGAGATCATTTTGAAGTTTGTTTGATGTGTAGTTCTTGTGTGCGTGTGTGTGTGTGTTTTCCGGATTGAAGCACTGGACTGCAATTTATTCTGCCAAAAAGTCATGAGCTTCTCTGTAATTCATTTAATTATTTTTTGTCACTTTTACACGTGAAAGCGTTCACCAAATGTGATTCCATACGCCATACCATTTGGGAAGAGAATTTTACAGGAGCCGAGAGAGAGAGAGAGAGAGAGAGAGAGAGAGAGAGAAGCAGCAAAGAGACAGAAGCAGCAATATGAGCCTAGGACACAGAATTTTAGTGTGAGAGAATGAGTGGTGACACGAGTGTCCAAGTAACAGATAATGAACATGCCTGCACATACACTCTTACATATGGTCCTATGGCAAATGAGGTTATAAGCAAGTGAGATACTAAGGTAAGAGTGGAGGGCGAAATATTGAAAATAACCGTCAAAAGGACTCCAAAAATCAATGGGGTTTCTCAAGTAATTGTAAGCGATGTAATTTGCCAGTTGCCTCACGATATAAGCGGGGTTATGTCCACTCACAAAAGACAAGGTTCTTTCCAACTTATTTTTATTAAATGAAATTCGCGTATGTTTTAGTATTTAGTAGAATGTTGTGACTGCTATTTTAGTATCATGCTTAGAATAACTAATAGGTTAGTATTGCTAGTTTGGTTAGTATAAAGTTGAATTATTGGGTGTAATGTATGGTAAGTACTTGGACCCAATGTCTTTGTTAGTTTGGATCTTAAAAAGATAAATTATTTTCTAATCAACTATAATTATCCTTTTGAATGTTTTCTTTTTATTTAAACTTCTCTCTCTCTCTCTCTCTCTTTGCAACTTCATTATTTTTCCATATCATCTAAAAGCATTGATTAATGAAACTCAATGTGGCTAGCAAATTTGAGGCAATGTTTTAACCTTTTATATCCGCACAAGATATTATTAAATTTGATATGTGTTTGTTATGTATGAATTTAAGCATGACTTTGTATGTGATTAAATATTTCTCACAAATCTACACCACTAAGGACTATTCCAAGTCAAGGGTAGTAAGGTCACATATTTACTCCATTAAATGAAAAATATTACAAAAAAAGGAAAAATATAATAAATATTTATACAATATATGTTGTACATTACATTATAATTTAGAAAAATAATCTTTTGTTAAAATTATGGGTAAATATTGACCCATATATCTTTATTAAAGTTCAAATAGTATATACAATAAGAAAATTCCATAAATTCAAACTGAAAAGGCAGAAGCTTTTTGAGTTTAAATAGGAAAATATCCCATATGAATTTGGTCTTTACATGGTATTAATTTTAGGAAAGGTTTTTCAATTTCAATATAATATCAAATATTCTTTCAAAGTATATTTTCCTTGCCCTTAAATATTACCAATAAATTCAATCATTTCAAATCAATGCATGAGATTGAGTAATGAAAAAATAATTTAATATTGTACTATATATAGCACAACACACACACACACACACACACACACACATATATATATATATATATATGCTGCTTTTTGAAAAGTGGCTCAATAAGATTGAACTTTTGGATACTGAACTAGCTATTATCTTGTTTTGTAGGTGACCGTATAGGCTTGCCCAGTAACTAATGTTATTAAACTTATTTGAGCTTCATGTTCTTACATACGCTTGTGGCTATTTATTGTAGGGGGATAATAAAGTATGATATCTAATTATTTGTCTATTTCGTTTTTTTTTTAACTCAAACTTTTTAATATAAAAATTCAAAAAAGTGTCTTTTTAAATTTTGTATTATTTAATTTTTAGTTTAGTTAATTTGATAATTAAAAATAATTCAAGCAGCAGTGTAATTTAATAATATAACAAGAATGTTATATTTATTTTCCTATAATTTCATGAAATAACAAGGTACTACCCCAAACTACAAGTAATATAACAAAAACACCCTTAAAAGCACAAGAGTTATTTTATCTTAGGCAAAATCCATTACCCGCCTACAAATGGCTATTTTAGGAAGTTTGTTGACTAACAATAGCCATTAGTTAACCTAACGATGGGTGTAACATAATAGACCAATACATAATATTAGTGGGATAATGTGATAATTTCTCATATGTGGAGATATTTTTTTGTAAATACACTAAACTTTAGGGGTAGTTTCTTTAAATTGTCTTTATTATTATTACTATAATAATAATAATAATAATAATAATAATAATAATAATAATAATAAAAGTTTAGGGGATCTAATAGATATAACTAGATGTATTTTTTTTTTCATATATCTTTTATCTTTTTTTTATTTTTAATTTCTTATTTATTTGTTAATATTGTAATTCTATCTTTATTTTAAGCCATTTTTTTTTATAAAAAATTTAATAAAATACATACATTACAAATAATTAAAAAATATATAATAATGTACAAAATCTAATAAATATTTTAATTTTGTATTCTTAATTTAAATAAGTAATTAAATAAATTTTATTTTATTTTTATTTTACGCACACATTGAGTGTGTCCCACCGACTAGTTATTATTATTATTATTATTATTATTATTATTAGTTGTCTAGTTAGTTAGTCATCTTAGTTAATTACATGACGAGTAGTAATTAACATTCAATAAGTATGAATATATATCTATATATATATATATATATATATGGATATGATTTTTTTTTTCAAAATGATAATAAAAATACAAGTTTAATCTATCTATATTATAAAAGTGCGAATAACTTATAAATGTTTTATGTTTCTTCCTTTTTTTGTGAAGAGTAAAATAACCTTATATGAGTGATGGTAAATAATATTTATTCATGATCTTTAGTAATTTAAAAATTAAGAGTTAAATTTCAAATTGAACACTAGATGAAATCAATATCATAACTATAAATAAAGAATTGGACTTTAAATGAACACTATAGTATTCAATTTTTGTCATTCAAAAATAAATAAAAAACAAAAAGAGTTGGTGATCTTCTTTAATCCGCCCTATGTAGATACCATTATTAAATAGATCAATCTTTTGTAGTATTCTTTTTTTTTTAATTTTTTTCTTTTATAACACTCTTAGCTATCTATTGTAAAATAATTTCTTTTTTCTTTTTTTTTTAATATTGTTGAATCTATTAGATCAAATTTGTTGTGTCTTTTTCATTGTGAATAGCTGAATAATTCATGGAAAAAAAAAAAGAAATACAAAGTTTGTAGACAATGTAAAATTAAAAAATGTACGAAACGCAACTAAACTTATTAAGTATTATGTTATGATTTACCAAAAAATTATTATATCAAGACGCAATTAAATAACTAAAATATGCCATTAATAGAGGGAAACAAATTATCTACATGCATCTTGCGTGAATGCAAATAAAAGATTACTTATAAGTAGAAAATTACAATTATTTTTAACTAACTACTTCGAATTGGAAATGGAAATATACCATTATATTGTATTTTACTAAATAAATGATAATGTAGACATGGAAAGCTTAAATATGCCAGTGACAAAATAAATTTAAAAATTTTTAAGTGAAGAAATTACATTACATAAACTACACATTGACTAAGGAATCATTAGAAAAAGAAAAAAATGTACGAATAACTTATAAGTGTTTCACGTTTTTTCCTATTTTGTAAGCACTAAAAATGATATTTTTATATGTGTCATACTTGAATTTATTTTTAGATGTGCGAAAATTAATTATATATGTATCATTAAAATTCTTAAATTATAATTATGATGCATCTTGTGGATAATTAGTTAAATAATCGTTTAATATTTTTAGATTATTATAATTATTCAATTTGATGATATTCAATTAGTACCTATAAATCCTCTGAGTGATCTCCATAGTGGTGTCCGAGAGTGCCTTGAGTGTCAAGAGATCTGATCCTTGAAGGCGGACGGGGATAGGGTCGAGTGAGAGGGAGGCACGGGTCAAGTGAGAGGGAGGCACGGGTGGTCGATCTGATGGCACACCCCGCAATCCAACTTACGGAGGAGGAACTAACTCATCTAACAGTGTGCACCCAGTCTTTTTCTGATCTGAGGGAGTCTACTCATGGCTTACTGTGTACGGTACTCACACATAAGCTATATCTCAAAGACAAGTTCAAGTTATCTTGGCGGCGAATGTGGAAGCTGAAAGGAAACTACACCTTCATTGACCTGGGACTGACTCTCTACTTGGTAAAACTGGAATCCCAGGAAGATAGCGATCGGATCAAAGACGGATGCCCATTGTTGTTTGAAGGGCAACTTATGATCTTTGAGGAACTTTCACTTGTTCTAGACGATGGAAGCTATCGAACTGTCGAAATCACCGTTCTGGTTGCGGATTGGCAATTTACCAGCAGTTTGCGATAGGGCTGACTTAGCGAGCCAGATTGGCAATGCATACGGGGGATCGTTGGCGGCTGATATTACGGGCACCACGATTCGTATAAAAGTCATGGTTGATCTGAAGAAACCATTGGCATGCGAGCGATTCATTGACATCCCGGTGGTAGGGCCACATTGGGTGTGGCTCCAATATGAGCGATTGCCGGCGTTTTGATATTCGTGCGGTCGGATGGGACATCTTGTCAAAGATTGCTTGGACAAGACACAGACTGACGGTGGGTTCGACGAGAATAACATGCCATATGGACAGTGGCTCATCTGTGGTATAGGAAAGGGGTTTATACCATCGAAGATGCTGGACTAGGGATACAAACGAGCCTAGCCAAGCCTTGGCCTTTTTTTTGGGCTCGAGCTCGAGCTCGAACCAAATAGATCAAGCTCGAGCTTGAGCTCGAGGCCGATGAGACAGGAAAAACAGGCTCGAGCTCGACTTAGCTAGGCTCGTTTGGCTTAAATTTGTGAGTAAATTATAGGCTCGAGCTCGAGTTTAAATATTTTTAAATATTTTATTACGTTTGAGATGGGCTCGAGCTCGGGCTTGGGTTCAAAAATTAATATATTTTTTATAATTATATATATAATTATATAAAAATAAAAATAAATATTAAAAACATAAAAGCACGCGAGCGAACAAGAAGTACTTGGCTCGAGCTCGGCTCAAAACTTATACAGGCTTGGCTCGAGCTCGACTCAGCTTGAATTATTCAAATTCGAGCTCGAACCTTTGTCGAGCCAGCTCGTCAGGTTCGTTTGCATCCCTACGCTGGATTAGAACAAGGTGCCGCCAGGACATGTATACATGGGTGGCGGCCTGAGGTCGGTCCCTATCCTTGTGATGCAAGAAGCGACTGTAGGTAACCGGCAGCAAATTATCGTTGAGACGCTGGAGATGGTCCCGAAAACGGCAGACCTTTATCAGCCTGATTTTGCTGGGTAGAGATAACGATGATGAAACAAACTACAAATTCGCCGCCAACAGTTTCGGGATTTGTGGAGGATTCGGAATTGTCGAAATCCTAGGACGATAAGGACAGAGTGAATCAATGATAGAGTATTATGGGAGGCGATATCTTTGAGGCTTGCTAGAGAGTGTTGGACAATTCGAATGGAGCAACTGCGTTTGAGTCTATGTGGGCCATTAACAAGACAATTGTGAATTTAATCCCCAAGAAACCGGGGGCTGCTCATATTGCGAACTTTTGCCCCTTTAGTCCATGCAACGTCGCTTATAAGATCCTTGCAAAAACACTAGCTAATAGGCTTTGGTGGGTATTGCACAAAATCGTATCGGAAAATTAGAGTGTGTTTCTCCCGGGCAGGCTTATCACGGATAATACTATTATTGCACACAAAGCATTCCATGTCCTACGGCAACGACAAAAGGGAAATATGGAACATGTCCCTGTTAAACTTGACATGTCAAAGGCATATGACCGCATTGAGAATGGTTCACCGGTCGCGAGGAATGGAACGGAGGCCACCGTTCCAGTTCCGTTGCAACATCGCAGAACGGTCACGACCTTTCTGCTCATTTTAAGGTTTAATAAGTACAAACAAATTTGTATCTCTTTCTTGTCTTTTACACTATATCTCTCTTTTTCTTTTACAGAGAATCTCTTTCTTTCTTTGCAGAAGTTCACAAGTTCTGTTTTTAATTTTTGTAGACAATTCTTTTTCTTTTACTTCTTATCCCCTGTTTGCAAGCTTTTACAGATTCTCTCTTGTTTTGTCTTTCTTTTATAGATACTTCTGCAATTAATGAATTTTACAAGTTTTTTGCAAACAAGAGAGGAGTAATTGACTCAACTCATTCCGTTCCACCCGTTCTATTGTTGTGACGACTCAACAGAACGGAGGAACGGGCGTTATAACGCCACGGGGCTTCAATCCACCACAAAGACCCGAACAGCAGATCAGAGGCTGGCGTTCCGGTTCCGTTCCGGTCGTTATTGCGGTGTTCCGGCGAACCATGGCGTTAAGTGGGGTTTTATCGAGCTTGTGATGCAACTCATGAATTTCCTACCCTAGTGGATTAGTTGGATCAACTTGTGCTTGCGGATGGTTACTTTTCAAGTCTGAGTCAATGGATCATTAACAACAGAATTCCATCCCACGAAGGGAATTCGACAAGGGGACCCCTTGTCCTCGTATCTCTTTTTGCTATGTTCGTAGGCCTTCTCGGCATTGCTTTATAAATCACATAGGGAGAAAGCATTGAATGGACTTCAACTATGCGACTTGATGCCTCGGTTGACCCATTTATTCTTCGCGGATGATTCGTTGTTATTTATCCAGGTTGAGGGAAGGGAGGTACAACGCCTTCTTGAAATCTTTTCCAAATATGAAGCCATATCCTGTCAGAAAGTCAATTTGGGAAAGATGGCGTTGATGTTTAGTGCGAACACAAAAGAAGCAACGAAACAGATGGTGTGTGATCTTCTCCGGTGCTCCAATCACCCATTTCTCTTTAAATTGCACCGAATTGAGTCGTTGACATATATTAAATGTATATGTACCTTTATTTAACTTAAACACTTCAATATACTAGTTAAAATCCAGTGTCAAGGCATGGGTTGCTGATTGAATAAAAGAATGTGATAGGAAATATATATTTCTATAGTAAATAATACCATTTATCTATTAATTTCCTTATAATTTAAAGGGTTAAAATCACTTGTCCCCTCTACTATGGATTTCGCATCAACTGCCACCTTGTACTATGAAAAATATCAAACAACCCCGTCATTCTAAAACACTTATATAAATGGACAAAAATTAGCCTTGAACTAAATTAAAGAATATATTCACTTGGCCCCTCCACCATAACGAACTATGTATTACTACTTTTTTTAATTTAACTCAAAATTTTATTCCACTCGAGCTTTATTAAATAAAATTAATTATAACTAATTTAAAATAATAAATAGCTTCAGATAATACCTATGAAACTTTCTTTCCCACTTGAATTTAATTTCACTTATGTAAATCTATAAATTTCTAAGGAAAAATTACACTGACCACCCCTGAAGTTTGATTGATTTACGAAAAACCTCCTCCTTTTTCAAAAATTACCAAAAACCCCCTAAGATTTCAAAAATATTACAAATTTATTCAAATTTTCGAAAATACCCTTTCCCCTTTTTTGGGTGATTTATATTGACCACCCTGAGATTAAGCTAATTTACGAGAAACCCCCTGTGGTTTCAAAAATTACCAAAAACCCCCTGAGGTTATACTAATATTACAACTAACACCTACTTAGGTTGACTTATCAACAATATTAATTCTTTTTTTTCCCTCTGTAATATTGTTATCATAAAATTTTCATTTAATAGATTTGGAAAAAAAATGTGATTACTTATTCAAATAAATATTCCGAATTTAATGTTATGAATTTATACTAAATATACGTAATATGTGCTAAATTTAGATTTGAGAAAAATATAATTATATGCATCGTATATATCCATTATGTGAAATGAGAAATATAAACATTGATTGAAATAAAAAATTGAAATTAAATAATGCACTTGAAAACTTTATTTAGCTTGAGGACTCTAACTCATTTCTCTTAAAATTTACTCCGTATTAGCGATAATATAACATACTTGATGTGTTGGTAGATACCTTTAATGCATTAAAATCAGAATATTTATTTGAATAAATAATCACATATTTTTTTCAAATCTATTACATGAAAATTTTATGATAACAATATTACAGAGGGGAAAAAAAAGATTTAATATTGTTAATAAGTCAGCCTAAGTAGGTGCTAGTTGTAATATTTGTATAATTTCGGGGGGGTTTTGGTAATTTTTGAAACCACAGGGGGTTTCTCGTAAATTAACCCAATCTCAGGGTGGTCAGCGTAAATCACCCAAAAAAAGGGAAGGGGTATTTTCAAAAATTAGAATAAGTTTGTAATATTTTTGAAACCTTAGGGGGTTTTTGGTAATTTTTGAAAAAGTAGGAGGTTTTTCGTAAATTAGCCAAACCTCAGGGGTAGTCAGTGTAATTCGCCCAATTTCTAATTCTTTCTTTCTTTTTTGTTAATTTGAATTCATCTTCACAAATAAATAACTAGGCATTTGAAAATTTGATTAGCTAACATGTTTGATCTTTGCATGGATATTTTATAATATAATTATTTATAATCTTTAGTGATTATATAAAATATTGGTCCTAATATCTATATTTTCTAGTAGGGGCGCGTTAAAGTTAATGAATTCAAATAGAATTAGCCCACAATGTGGATAATAAGTTAATTAATTATCGTTGATATAGCTTCCTAATAATTATATTATGAAACTACACATATAGTGTTTGAATATATTAATTAATTAAAATTTGAGGGTGACTATATATTTTTGAAAATAAACTCAAAACAAAAATAAAAAAAAAGATTCATATATGACTTGTCTTGATTTTATTTAAAATTTTCAAGCGGGCAAAAAGTCCATGAGTACGGTCTAGAGTCATTTATTTATTTTAAAATTAATTAAAAGTTATTTTAATAAAGTTTCACGAATTGAATGTTTTGGTGGGGAGACAATACGAGCAAGAGGAAGAATGGGAAAGGAAAAGTTATGCTCGCCCCAAAATGAGGGCGGCCTCAGTTTCCGAAATCTTCATTTTTTCCAACATGGCTCTTTTAATGAAATAGGGGTGCCGCATCCTTACAAACCACTCTTCGTTGTGCGGGCAAGTCTTGGAAGCAAAACACTTCCCAAGATGTGATTTTTTGGAGGCTGCCACAGGGCGAAACCCAAGCTTTCTTTAGCGTGGTTTGATGTCTGTTTTGTAGATCCTAAAGACGAATCTTTGTTGGCGCATCGAAAATGGAGACAATGTCTCGGTTTGGAATGATAATTGGATTGCTAGGGAAAACCATCTCAGGCCACTGATCAGACGAAATTTACCGGACGACGCTAAAGTCTCAGTCCTCATTGATAGAGAGGACAAATACTGGAATAGAGCGCTATTCGAAGACACTTTTCTGCCTTTTGAGGTCGAGTCCATCTTGAGAATTCCAATCAGTCAGTGGCTACCAAACAACGCTATTTTTTGGGTGCCTTTGAAGAATGGTAAGTATTCGTTCAGGACTGGGTATTATACCGCAAAGAAGCAACACGACACAGCGCCGACTTCTGGTCCAAGTTCAAGGTTATGGGCTCAAGTATGGAAGCTGCATGTGATGCCGAAGATCAAACACTTCATATGGAAAGTGGCAAAGGTTATCTCCCATGTTCAGAGGCTTTCTCTCTAAGACGTTGCGGTATGTTACAATGCTGTGTGCTTTGTGGCTTTGGGGTGGATTCGATTATGCATCTATTTCGGGAATGTGATTTTGGTCTGAACTTTGCCTGTGTTCCGATTTTGGGGAACTAATGTGGATTCTGGAATACAAAGTCCAGCTATCAGGGTGATTGGCTCTTCGAATTGAGGGGGAAATCGAGTTTGCATGATTTTGGTACAATCTGCATTCGGCTTTGGCTTCTATAGTTTGGCAGAATGTTATGGTGTCAAGCTACCATCACGGAATGGTAGAAAAAATTCAAGATCCAAAGTCCAAACGCAGCATGAAACTCTTATCAGTCATTTTTTTGTTTGATGGTTAAAATAGCACATAATAATAATAATAAAAAAATATAGCAGGGAGCTCTGAAAACATGCATTCTATGATCATTATTAGATCATATATGTATGCCAATAGAAAATATCTCCAGGGCCAGAAACTCAAAAACAAAGCCCAGATGGGCAAAAGGAAACAAGACTATCAAAATTATTATCGTAGGACAGCAATATTGGTTTAACAAAGCTCAACTTTTGAAACTTTTAACAGGATTGGTCAAGCATCAAACTTGGAATTCCAGTTTGTGCAACCACTTCTGCAAGTGAAAAGATTCATAGTCGAACGGTATCGACAATGACATTTAGCGCCCTCGACTCTATTTCGGATTCGCTAATCCAGATAGAGCTCTGTCTTTTCAGAAGCTCGTTCTTCTCTTTCTTTTTCTCCTCAATCTTCTTCTCTCTCATCCTCCAATACTCCAGCTTGTCTGCTCTTTCTTTCATCTGCACCATTACACACATTGAGAGTCTATATGATAGTACAACCCAAGACTTCAGAATTTAGGATAGAAGGAGCTAGTTAACTGAAAGATATGGAGCTCGTTGCTACTAAAAGATGGAAGGAAATAGGGAATAAGTATCAATATATACAAAAATCTGTTTTCCCTGATCTTGTTCTAGAATCATTTTCTAGTTGACTTGGCTAGAAAGCCTAGAACAGATTCACCCAGAACTCAAACTAATCCCTGGACGTGGGGAAATGAAAATGGAAAGGAAAGATCTGGATTCAATGTACTCAAACATAGTAATATAAGAAACTGGAAGAATCAAAAGTGATTCGAGTCGAATATGGTAGCATATAATGCCAAACAAAAGAATATAACAAATGGCGTCATATGCATCTGAAATAGATAAATACAAGCTTGCACATTGCTCATATAACCTGTATTCCTGTGAGAATTCCCAGCAGGTGGGAAATTAATCACAGAACATAAAATAGAATTACTATATTT
>JAOWBU010000693.1:0-25000 GCA_026212405.1 Petrea volubilis
TTTTTTCACTATATATATATGTGTGTGTGTGTGTGACAATCATTACATTTGATATTGTTGTTCGATTGAAATTATCTTCGACTAATATGTTGAATGATTTGATTTTGATTCCACTATGGAAATAGCCGTTGTTTGATTTTTGAGGATAAGAGATACATCTTAAAGAATCATTTCCTTGAATGAGTTCAGGAAAGAGCCATTGCATCAATGGGGCGCAAATTTAAGCATTTTTCCTTGTGTGGCTTGTTAAAGATTAGCATAAAAAGATGGAGCAAGGATGAAGACGGATCATCAAGTGCGTGTCTGATCAATTTTATTGTGTAAATCGTCAGTCCATAGATGCCTTTATCTTCTTCATTTTAATCTGTATTGCAATTCACCCTACCCCCCTCTTGCCACTTTTTATTCCCCGATTCGTATTAGAATCGAGTGCTCGTATTTGATTTATGTAACTTGAGTTAAAAGATCTTAATGGCAGTGAGAAGTGTTGATGTGCATGCAGAAAGATTATCTTACATGAGACCACCATTATTCGATGTAACAAACTATGCTACCTGGAAGAATCGGATAAAGGAATTCTTCATCTCACTGGATTACGACTTGTGGGAGATTGTGATTGAAGGGCCAGTAATTCCAACTAAAATAGAGAATGGGCAGTCAGTTCCAAAAGTCAAAAAAGATCTTGCCAGTGAAGATAAGAAGCTTATCTCTATGAATGCTAAAGCTAAATAATTGCTCTCATGTGCTCTTACCAAAGAGGAGTACAATAGGGTATGTACCTGTGATACTGCCAAGAATATCTGGGATTTGCTTCAAATGATCCATGAAGGAACCTCAAAGGTACGAGGAGAAAAAATTGATTTACTAACATGCCAATATGAAAAGTTCAAGATTAAAACAAATGAATCCATATATAAGTCAAATGTACAATAGGTTCATGGAAATTATCAACCAAATGTTTGCACTCGGAAAGACTATCTCACAGGAGGATCAAGTCATGAAAATCCTTAGATCCTTGACCAAAGATTGGAGCCCAATAGTTACAGTCATTTGTGAAGTTAAGGATCTCAGCAGAACATCAATGGGCCAACTGATAGGTTCCTTAACCTATTATGAGCTGACCTTGATAAACAAAGATGAGAATGTTGATAAAAGAAAGTTTCGAAAAGGAGGTTTGAAGAAAAACACCACAGATTCCTAAACAAGTTACATTATCATCTATCATGAATGTGGTGAAGTGGGTCACATCCGTTGCGAAAGGCCACACTTAAAGAAAGGCTCGAAATCTAAGAAAAAGACTAGATCAATGACAGTTACCCGGGATGATTATGAATCAGACCTAGCATTTTGCCAATAAGAAAGACTGTCTCGGATCTGGTATAGACTAATTATGAGTGGAGTGTATTACAGTTGTTATGTGATTGGTATGTATCTCCAAGGAGATGACCAATTACATGATAAATGCAATATGCTTATTATATGATTTATTGAATTTAGTTAAATTTGGTCCGAACCAAAACTTTCCATATGAAGTAGTTGTTTTATTTTGACGTTCTTTTTCAAGTTTTTTTGAAATAGAATGGTTAAATTCATTTGTAAGATTTAAGGAAGAATTGCACTTTTTCCAACACAACAATGTTAAATTGGTTATAAATATTGAATAAAACTAATGAATAGAAATCATAAATTGGACAGTAAAATCACTGTATAATTCATACACAAATCATTAATGTAATTGTAACTCAGCGATTTGAACTTGACACCATCAAGGCCTTGTATTTAATTCTATTTCTTCTTCCCTTTCCTATTGAGTGAGAGTGTGTGCGATATTTTGTTTGACATTTATAGTGTGTTTCGAGCTAAGTGAATTGTATTTAAAAGAAAAAAAAAAATCATCCACAAGTCATTACATGCCTATATGTCGTAAACCAACTTTTCATTACTAGTTCAGTATTACTAATATGTACTCAATTTAATGGTTAAAAAATAACGCTTAATCAATGTGTCCTAGTTAATAATTATTCATTTGTAACATTTTGCAACAAAATTCATTCATTGAAAACGTAACCAGAAAAAGCTTCTGATTTTTCAAGATTTGAAATGTATTATATCTGAACTACCAACTGATGAAGTAAATAGCTTGTCTGCTTAATTTTTCATTTTTTTCTTTTTAGTTCTTTTTCAAATTATTTCACTCTAAATTTTCAATATAATGGAATAAAAAAGCATAAATTATATCCTGAGAAGGATGGTGTATGGACCTGCCTAACCTTGATTTTCTTTGGGCCCAATCGAAAATGGTTTAAGCTTTCCGCGAAGAACAAACTTTTGTTAGCCTTCGATATTTGAGCTCGTTTGGATAGATTTTTTTTAAAAGACAAATACTTATTTTGTGCGAAAAATATTTGAGCTTGTTTGGATAGATTTTTTTTAAAAGACAAATACTTATTTTGTGCGAAAAAAAGGCACTCTGATGAGAAAAAAAATTGTGTTTGAATGGACTTTTTTGAAAAAACAAAAACCAGAAAAAAGTATAAAAGTGATTTGTTTTAGAAGCTATTTAGAGTAGTTTCAAATAAAAACACATTCTAAAACATTTTAATTGTTGCATTTAAGTACAAAATTGTTTGAATTTTAAAAAAAACCTTTATTATAAAAGAACGAGTCAAGAAGCATTCTTTTTTTTTAATTTATCCAAACGGGCCCTTTAGTTTTCAAGGTGAGGGGTTTTATATTTTGAGGGAAATAAAAAAGAAAATTATTGATAGATTTAATTTTAAATCTCATGACATTAAGAAAGAACAAAAACCTTTATGACATAAGGGAATGTCCGTGTGACTTACATACTAGTTTTAAGATATTTTCAGATTTTATAAAATGTTTTTGTGGCCATCAATTTCTTAAGATAACAATTAAAAAATTTTAAAAATTCAAGGACGCAACTTACTTAAGATATATATAAGATCTTATTTCTTTGATGTAAACGACACGTTTGCTATTAAAAGTTTGATTACGAGATAAGATAAATTTAAAACTTGACTTGTTAAGTTTTTTTTTTAACACAATCATATCGGGACACCCTATAAATGTCAACCAAAAACCATCTGCACACACGCACACACTCACTCACTCAAAGGGAAGGGGGTAGAGGATAAGAGGATTCAAACTCAGGACCTTCCTGAAATCACTTTCAAATCTCCACCACTCTACTCTGAGCCCAGTGGCTTGACTTTTTAAGTTTTAATACGTGTTTTCTTTTAATAAGATGATTTAAATTTTAAACCTCCACTTAATTTAAAATGATAATTTATGTATCAAAATGTCAAAATGTTGGAACTCAATTTGTATTTGACTCGATTAGAACTTGTTTGAAGTCTCTTTTGTTCAATAATCAAACCCAACTTAAACATGGATTACATCTTAATGACAGATTGAAATCAAATTAGAAGAATAACTTATAACTTGATTTGATTTAATTTGTTTAAACAATTAAAAAGTGTATATTAGAAAATGAGTCTTTCTACCTCAATTAGTAAGACAATACATTTGAGCTCCCAATTTAGTTCGATTACAATTTTTTTTATGTATATAAAAAAAAACTTTTTGAATTAAAATGTTTGGCCGAGTCGTCCCATTATTACAACCTTTTTTGTGCGATCAATTTAGCCCATATTGCCATGATACCTTGCTTTTTCATTAATGGTCCCTAGGCACAAAGCCTATGTTATTTTCTTATCTTTTATTTTATATATAAGAAAAATAAAAGAATAAAATAATATGTGTGTGTGTGTGTGTGTGAAAAAAATTGGAGCAAAGCTTAATGCTATGTTTGGAACATGGATTTTGATGAGGAAAAGTGAGAGGAAAATAAAAATGATCAAACATAAAAGTATAAAATACTATAATTTGAAGGGAAAAAAAATCATTCTATTTTCCTTACAAAAATTTAAGAACCAAACGGAGGATAAATGTTTTTCTTACGAAATTACTAATTCCAGTAAGGTTGTTCATATCATACTTGACAGTTATATATTATGGTAGTTTGGCATCAACCTTAAATTAAATCATACTTTAATGTTGTTTTACACATGTTTATTCATCTGATGCATGTGTTCACATGCATCTGTCCCTGTAATTTCATGTATGTGTAATGTATTTCTTGCATAATATAATTCATTTTCTACTTCTTTGGGATCAAAGCGTCCGAGCCACATAAATTCAAGAAACGCACGTGCACTTTCTAATTTTAAAATTATAGCGAATCTCTTGCAATTTTCTTTGGTGCATTATCTGACTGTTTTTCATTGCACCCCCTTAATTTTTTTCTTTTTTTTTCAAATTTAATTATTTATATTATCGATAAACTGTAGTTGGTAAATGCACTCCTAACCCTAAAGTTCTGACTCCACCACTGCTTGTGATATACATCAAAAGCTTTACTACACAAATATCTCCAACCATTGAAAAAAAAATTATTTTTTAAGGAAAAAATAAATAAAGAAAAAGAAATGAAAATAAACTAAATGGAGATTGTTGTTTTTGGCTTTGGACCACATTTCTTATAGTACGAAGCCTTTTTACTTGTCCTATTATTACAACTAATCCATGAAGTACACATATTGACAAGAAGGCGCCCTTCATGACTTTAGAATAATTTCTTAATTTCATTTGACGTGTGGTTAAAATTATCTGGAGTCATTATGAACCAATTATTTCTCTTTTTTTGTATTAAGTATTTATTAGTATTACTTAAATACATTTAAATAAATTTATATAATATATATATATATATGTCAACTTGGTGTACGAAAATAACCAGAGTAGTTGCGTTATGAGGTGTCCACTCCAACCAGGTCATGCGAAAAATAATTGATTGTGAAAATTTATTAATTTTCGAAGAGTGCATAAAAATGTGGAGGTACAATCATGGCATTTTAAGAAAATCAAAGTCCACCAAGCATAGTGCTCTAGCCTCTACGATGACGTTGTAGTGGTTGCCTATTGGCCGGAAATTCGGAATTTGGGACACTCCCATCTTATATCGGATAAATTTTGAAAATTAAAAAAGTAAAATGACTCTATATAAGTTTGAATTGAAAATTTTAAGTGGATCTATTAAAATACTTTTTCTAAATGAATTATTTACAATTCAATCTTCGAGTACGCTATGATATTCAAATGCAACTCTCATATCAACAAATTTAAGGATTTGAGACGTACTGTGACATGACAAATAGTATCAGAATCACCCTCTGATCAAAATACTAAAACTAAATGCAATATGATGCAAAATATGAGTCACCTTTCGAGTTTATGAGACCAAATGCTACATTTATATGCACACAAGAGTCGTCTCTTAAACCTATAAGGTAAGATGCTATATGTATGAAATTTACTCTTTGTGTTTATACGAGTCACTTCTAGAATCTCGATAACGAAATATGTCATGGCGCTACAGAACTCAAGTACATTTAGTAGATATTCTTTTTGAATAAATAGTTTGTGATCAATTTTAAGCGCATTAGTTGCTTTTAAATAGAACTCTTGCATTCGATAGGTTCACAAGCTCAGCTTGACACAATTGTATTTCTTTTTTTTTTCTCTCAATTAATTCTACTTTTAGATTTTATAATTTAAATATACATGTCTGTATGTATATATTTGTCATAACAATCTGTATGTATATATTTGTCATAACAATGTGGTACTAGTTCTGATTTGTATATCTGCAAACCAAATAACTTTCCATAAACCTACTAGATTTAGCAATTTATTATAAATTCACCGAGGTTCGTGACAATGCAAAAATTGAAGATCTGAATATATCATCAGACTATCCTTAAAATCTTTAATATTATATAAAGGGAGTACCTCTTATAAGTTACATTTGATCTAACAAAAATTTTGATCTATCAATTTTCTTTTTCTTTTTTTTGTCCTATTTTATCTCTCCTCTATTTTTTCCCACGGTTTTTTTGTTATTTTCTCTTCATTTTTTGTTTCCCTTCCTCTCCCTTCTCTATCTTTTTTCATCTCCAAATACTCTTTAATATCATTTTTTTTTCATTTATTTGTAATGGTTTTCTTACTTTTATTATAAATTATTTTATTTTTACTTATATCTAATTTCATCACTATATGAAAGTTAATTAAAAATATTTTGATAGTATAAATACTATCAAAATTTTAATAAATTAAATTATGTGATTTTTTTTATTATGTACATATATTGAGTATGTCAATATTACTATTGCAAATTAAGGAATGAGTACGGCATTGTCAATTAAAATGCATTTTGCATTTTGGTCCAGCAATAGTCTTGACAGTTGACATAAGACCTAGTAAAGAGAATTAACATTAATTTAGACATAAATAGACCCTAAATTTTGTTTGTACAAAACTTAAAAGCAGCTTTTCTTTCGACAAATGAAAGTGATATTCCATCAAACGTGTTCAAAATATTTTCTCGATGCAAACGGGGTTCAAGATTTCTTCAATGAAAATCGTTATAAATCTTACAATATATCCATTTTTACTGCACATATTTGAATACTTTAAATTATTTATTGTTTGATAGGAAGAGGACTCCATATTTTTAAATTAAAAATAAATAATTACACAAATATAATTTATGGTTAATTACATTTACTATCCCTCTAAAGTTACAAAACTACAATGGGTTCCTCAAAAATTTTCAATATTACCAATCAATACCTTGAGAAATTTCAAAATTACAAATACTCCTCTGGTCTGCCGGTTCCCAGTCATATTTTTTTGAAATTTCGATTTTACCCCTATATTTTTCAATTTAAAAAGTTTTTGGACGTCGAACGAGTACGACAAGGGTATTTTTGAAATTTCATAAAAAAAAATTTATGACGTCAATAGAATATGATCGGAAATCGGCTGATCATGAGGGTATTTGTAATTTTGAAATTCCTTAGGGTATGGGTTGGTAATATTGAAAAATTTTTAGGGACCGACTGTAGTTTCATATCTTTAGAGGGGTAGTAGATGTAATTAACCATCTAATTTATTATTAAGTATGATATATATATATATATATATATATATATAAAGTAGCACGTAAAATTTTATCCATTGGACTTAGGGTTATCAACGTGTTAGATTTGCACCGAATTAGAAAAATTCGAACTCAATAAGTTTTCTCAGTATTCGAATTTGACTTGAATCTTATAGGATTTACATTCACTATTACTGATTACGAATCTGATAAAAAATTCAATATATGATAAAAAAAAAATCCAATCCAATTAACAGTAAAAAAAAATGAAACTTTGAAATTAAGTAGCCAATAAAAGTTATTCTTATGATAAAATACAACTTAATTAAGTAGAAAATTATTTTAGAATATGTATAAAAACTATGTTATAAATTTTAATTATAATGATTCATATATTACATTTTATTTAATCTTATTTACTAATATTATTTACACAAGATCATTAATTTAATAAAAAAATATTATTAAAATTTGAATTCAATTTTTTAACTAATTGGACTACGTACTTAACTTTATATTCTATGGGATATTTTAACAAATCTAATGTGCTACAATTGGGATTAAAATCCTCTTTATTGACAGCCTTGACTATGCCTCTACTTGTAGAAGTCAAAAGAATTCGAACCCTATTTTGAATTTATAACGTTAAAATTTTTATGTTCTGTACAAATCTTTCAACCTAACGAGTAAAAGGAAAACAAAGAAAATTAACAACCTGGGAGGACACAATTGCATGTGCCAGCAAGTTGTGCAAAGGAAAAGAAAATTAATTCATGTGAAGTAAACGAAATCCACACAAGATCATCTTCTCTTCATTGTTTTCTTCGTCGGATCATAAAGCAACAACACTTTTTTTGTTTAAATCTTCCAAAAATTTATACCTTTTTTTCTTCTTGGAGACGTCACAATCACAATCACTCTCTCGGTTTACTCCACTTCTATTCCGAAATTCTCAGACGTACATTTAATTAACTTGAATATCCTCAAGAACCCACCTCTCTTTTTGCGCCATCTCTAGACTCTATATATGGTAAGAGAAAAAAGAATTAGAGAGAGGAGGGGCAGACAGAGAGAGAGAGAAAAGGGATAAAAGGATGTTGCAGTTACACAGCGTGCGGCCATGGATATCAGCAAGAAATCCAGAATCGAGTTTGAGTTCTTATAAAAGGTGACCCTTTAATCTGAAATCATCAATACATGCAGAAAGTTTCAATCTTTATCTTGTTTTAAAGTGGCCTTCAATGCAGAGTACAGGTGTTAGCGGCAATACATATATTGTGTATGTAAAAATTACTGAATGAATGATTTAGTGACTTTTTCATCTGCACTTAATAGATTAGTACCTCTGCAAGAATTGACATGTTTATGTTTTTTGAAATGAGATGATGGGATCATATGATGTGTTCTTTTTCTGGAGAACTGATTGCTTCCAGAGTCCAACATATGAAATAGTAGTTGGTAGACTTATGTACCCGAGTGCTATCCTTCTTCTGGAAGTCTATTGATCAAATATTTAATCTTAGTGTGGTGCAGTGTTTAGTGGAATTTTATGCAATCTACGCTTTATGATCCATTTGATCCTTTAATTTGGTCCCCATTCTCTTGTAAGTGTAAACCTGTTGGTAGATATTGAGATTAATATTTGCAAACTATGTCTTGATGATTTTCAGAAAGTCAAGGCTGAATCCCTGCCGATGGAACCCCATCTCAACTTTTCATGTAGATAATTTGATAATAAACAATAGAGGTGAGCCATGTCTAACTATGATCTTCCGAAATCATCCATAACTACAATACAACCATTAACATTTATCCACTGCGCTACAAGAGTTTTAATTATAAATTTGGCTCTGCCATCCAAGAGGCATTCAAATTGGCTGTTTATTCATTTATAATATTGTTGATCCATTGTGTTCTATATTAAGATCTCCAATAACCTTTTGCTAGAAATATGGAAGTTGAGCTCCAGAACAGCATTGAGGAAGTTGAATCCTTCGATGAAAATTAGTGTTTCCAACAAAATGAATTCTGATCTCTCAAAGACAGCAAATAGTTCACAGGTGCGTGCATTTTAATAATTGTTGCCATAGCAAAAAAATTAAGTAGCTTTAGAATTGGGTTCAGTTTAGTTGTTAACACACACAATTTTATTTGTTTCATTGAGAAATTTGCATACGCTATATCCTCTTTCAAGGTTTATGAATCTTTCCTTCTTTTAGTGTTGGTATTTCTATCAAACAAATATAGATTTGCGTATTGTTATTTCTTAAGGTTGGCTATTTTATTTTGTGATTCAAAGGAACCTCAACATAAGGAAAAGAACATGTATCTAAAGTAATAGAATAGAAGCAGCAAGGTCGCATACCAGCTAAATGTGGTCTTTGGTTTTGTTATATTACTGGTTTTCCTTCATATCCTTGCCAATCTGGTGGGGATTTTCTGTGCTAAGTGCCTCTAGAATCCATTTCAGACCCTACATGCTTATTAAAAGATTGTAGTTTTTATATGGTTATCTGTGTAACTAATGATCAGTTGGTATGACACCATGTGCAGGGTTGCAGCGCCAAACTCCTGTTGGCATCCCTCTCATCTTATTTCATGGTTAGATTGATACAAATAAATGGCAAGAAGTCAGTTATGGCAGTAGTCCGCGAATCGTTGTATTATTCAATTCAAACATTTGGAGCTTCAAACTTGCCTTTTGCTTGCATGTCCAATTCCTTGAGTAAACCAACACCGCTCCAATTGGAAATTTCTTGGCCTTCATTTCAAGACATCAGATGGAGTTTTGCTCGGCTGATTTATGTATTCAACATGCAACTTGAGAGAAATGTTGCCACGTAAGAGTATCAAATGCCATTTCCTGCTTAGGTTTTCTTAAGCTAAACTTTGCATGCTTTTTTTGTTCACCTTACCCTTTTTGTTGACCTGATTAGGAGTTCTCAATATGGATTTCTGCAGGTTCTTTATTGTCCTCCTTGTGGCATGCATCTCATTTGTCATTATTGGTGGTTTTCTCTTCTTTAAGTTCAGGTTAAGTACTGATCCTACATTTTGAAGACACAAATACATATATTAGGTTATGGATGGTGGTTTGACGGACAATCTGTTTTTTGCAATGCTTAATTACCTTGTTTTGACATGATATCCAGAAAAACAAAATGTACAATACCTTCTGCACACAGGAAGGCAGGAAACAAGAGAACTACCAGCTGCTTTTTTGTAGTCTTGTTTTTCACATTATCATATCATATAAAGAACATGGCCAGAAATTTCAAGTTTGAAACATATGAAATTATTTTAGTACATCGCAGGTCAATTATTACAGACTGTTTTATAGAGCTTGTTGTAGAAAAAATCTATTATTTGTAATATCTGATGGATTTCACCCCAGCTGTTTTCATAGTCGTCAAATATGGCAGGGTCCATGGTGGACATTAATGTATGAAAAAGATGTAATGCTGAAATTGCTAGCTCCTAACAATGTTACATTCATTTAGGATATCCTCAGTCCCCCTTTTCTGTACTTATCCTTCTACATATTTGATCTTTCTAAAGCCATCATTTTTTGTGCTTTAATCTTTGTTTTTTCGGTTGCATTTCATGGGTTTGTAGAATGCCTGCAAGGCGACTTCATTATATCATATTCATATGTTTCCTAATTCAGTAAATTAACAGCACACTTGAGATTGTATATCCAACCTTAGGATCATTTTTCTGTTCATAGCTGCATCTACCTTGTGTTAAGAGTCTTGTGTGTGTTTGCTGACATTGAAATGTTATCCTGAGAAGTACAGGGGTAGCACTCAGTCTCTTGAGGATTGCTTTTGGGAGGCTTGGGCTTGTCTCTGTTCGTCATCCACTCACCTGAAAGTGTGACTCGTCTTTGTCAATTCGATCTTGTCACTTGATAAAACGTAACTCTCATTGTATTGCTAAAAAGATGTTGGTAGTAACTTTTATAGTTAAAAATCATTCTCTGACTTTAACTGCAGCAAAGAACCCGAGTTGAACGTGTTATTGGCTTCATCCTTGCTATATGGGGCATACTGTTCTATTCTCGGCTATTGAGTACAATGACTGAACAATTTAGGGTAAGATCTTAGAAGATGCTTTTTTTTTTTTTTCTAGAGCTTTGAAGAAGTCATACACCTAATTAGCATTTCAACAGAATAATATGCACAGACTCAGAGAAGGGGCACAGGTCCAAGTCTTGGAGTCAGATCATATAATTATTTGTGGAGTCAATAGTCGTCTGAGCTTTGTATTAAAGCAGCTAAATAAATATCACGAATTCGCTGTTCGGCTGGGAACTGCTACAGCTAGGTAATTCTCTTGTACTGTTTTGATGCTCATATGCTCTTTTAAGACAGTGTTAGGCATATTGTATCTAAATTCATGTTTGCAGGAGACAGAGAATTCTTCTTTTGTCAGACCTTCCAAGGAAACAGATGGATAAAGTGGCTGACAACATAGCCAAAGATCTCAGCCATATTGATATTCTAACAAAAAGGTATATTCTACTAACAGAGGTATAAATTAGAAATATTATTGATTTAGAATTGGTGGAATGACCTCTTAGTTTAATATATCTCAATCAAAATGCACATACATATAGTTGTTATATTGGCTAAAGATCTCTTTTGTTGTTTATTGAAACTTGTAATCTTGATGAAGTCTTCAAAATTTAGATCTTGTAATTAGAGCTTGTCATATCTCAGTTTTATATCCCCCCAGTAATGCGGACCTTCTTTTATGTGTTGTGATTATGACAAACAGCTTCAAATGGGTTTAGTTAGACCTTTGACTGCATCATAACATTATTTGTAAAAATATTGATGGGAACTGACACTTTTTTTTTGTATTATACTATTGTAAGCCCGAACAAATTTTCAGTTAATAGTTGGGGAAGTTAAATTCTTTCTCCCACTAGTTTTTTTCATCGCCTTAAAGATTATCTGCTTTTTTTTTTTTGATGAGACCTTTAAGCATGTCAATCTTGATCACAAAGAGAAATAATAAAGTCAATTTTTTTTTATAATTTCTTAAGGTGCTTTTTCTAATCTTCGGTTCATTGAGGAATTGATTTTTATTTGAGTTTGAGAGTGCCTTATTCTGAAACCAAGCCCTCACCGTGGATAGAGCGAGGTGACACTTCGACACATGGGGCAGTGGCCAATCAGAGTAGCTTAAAGATCTAGTATTCCAAATACAAAAAATGAGATACTTTGATCTAACTACCTAACTTTGCATTATATCCTTGGTTGACGTTTGACAAAACCTTTGCTCATGCAGTTGCAGTCTAAGTTTAACAAAATCATTTGAAAGAGCTGCAGCCAATAAAGCACGTGCCATAATTATATTTCCAACTAAGGCAGACAGGTAAGACTCAGATGAATCCCAATGAGTTGCTTAAAACGACTTGCAACACCCACCGTCGGTGTGTTTCATATCTATTTTCTCTTTCATTTTGAAGGTATGAAGTTGACTCAGATGCATTTCTATCTGTACTTGCTCTTCAACCCCTTCCTCAGATGGACTCTGTACCTACTATAGTTGAGGTAATCTGCTGATAATTTTCTTTTTTTTTTTTTTCTTCTTCTCGCATTACGAGTCAGAACTTTTACTTTTGTTTGTGATACAGGTTTCTAGTTCAAATACATGTGAGCTTTTGAAATCCATTTCAGGCTTGAAAGTGGAACCTGTGGAGAATGTTACATCCAAATTATTTGTTCAGTGCTCTCGGCAGAAGGGACTTATAAAAATATACAAACACTTGCTCAATTATCGAAGTACTTCCAGTTTCTTTATTTCATTTATAAATCTCAAAATAGTTTGTTAGTTATTTTATGTGGAATAATCATGCGGGGCTTTTAGGTTGGTTGAGAAACATTATGTTTGTTTTTCGTAGTTTTTCTCAGAAGATTTTCTATCAAAGTACTTGTTGAATGTAAAATGTTCTTCTTCTGGAACAGAATTCTGACTATTATACTATTCTTTTTCCCCAGACAAAAAAAAAAGAAAAAAAAAAGAAAAGGAATTTTATCCTACTATTTCTGACAATGGACAACTCATCTGGCAGAAAATGTATTCAATCTCTGCAACTTTCCTCATTTAGCAGGACTAAGTTACAGGCAGTTGAGACGCAGATTCCAACAGGTACAATATAACATTTTTGTTCGCTTTTTGAGGTTTGTAAACTGATATGTTTTGTTTAGTATTATTTTTCCTCTTGCAATTACCTTGTCAGGCTGTTGTCTGTGGCCTCTATCGAGATAGAAGGATATACTTTCACCCAAATGATGGAGACGTGTTGAAAGAAACTGACAAAGTATGTATATGATGCCAATATCTGATGTACCTACAGTCTCACACTCTAATCATGAACAAGAGTCTCTTTTGGCATGTGTTCATAACCATTTTGAAGTTCTTAGATATATATAACAAAGATGCGCATGCAGGTTTTATTCATTGCACCTGTGCATGGGAAGAAGAAACCACAACTTTCATACCCACAGGACCTGAACGATAGTGATAACTCGATCAACAATGTTGACAACATTACGAAAAACAGTGAGTTCCTCAATGGAGCGCTGGATCTTACAAGAAAGAGGCTGGAGAACATAGTAAAAAGGCCAAAAAGATCAGGTTCAAAGGTATGCCTTATAACCAAGGACACCACCTGATGCTGTGCTCTCTTGGTAGCATATTTGATAGTCTTTGAACTTGTGTATGCAGGCATCGGATTTGTATCCGGGTCCAAAAGAGTGTGTCCTAGTGCTCGGATGGCGCCCTGATGTCGTGGAGATGATTCAAGAGTACGACAATTATCTTGGACCTGGCAGTGTGTTGGTAGATCTTAGTCCATATTCAATCTTTTGGACCTCTATTGTGGATTTGTAACCCACTAACTTACTTTGTATATTGATGCATAAGTGCAGGAAATTTTGTCAGACGTTCCTCTGGAGGACAGATATAAGGCGTGCAAGCTTGCTGGTCAAGGGAAGCTGAAGAACATTCGAGTTTCTCACAGAGTAATATTGCAATATCATTAAGAAAATACTTTCAATGTGCTTTACTCATTGTCATTGACCTTCTCTCTTGAATTGACCGGCGCTTTTTTCATCGATCTCAGGTTGGAAATCCAATGGAATATAACACCTTAGAGGACACCATTATTAACATTCAGAAGTCCTTTAAGAAAGAAGAAGATTTTCCATTTTCAATAGCTGTAGTATCTGATAAGGAATGGCAAGATGGAGGTAACGATTTTCACATTGATTTGGTTCGAAATAGCTTTATTTATTTATTTATTTATTTTGATATCTTTCTTTGTGGTTTAGATCCGTTGAGGGCAGACCAAAACTCTGCATATTCTCTTCTTCTTGCTGAAAATATCTGTGGTAAACTTGGAGTAAAGGTAATGTTGCTTAAAAATATGAGCATGGATACTATGATTAGATTTTAATATATTTCCTCCTGTCCAAATTAACCAATTTCCGCAACCTACAGGTGCAAAATCTTGTAGCTGAAATCGTGGACTCAAAATTGGGAAAACAAGTAATAAATTATCGTTCTATGAATCTTAACTGTTTTTAAATTTTAATGCAGCCATTTAATTTCATTCGGACCCTTTGCTTTACAGATTACAAGGATCAGACCGTCCCTCACATATATTGCAGCAGAGGAAGTAATGAGCCTTGTGACAGTTCAAGGTTCATAATTTGATTTATTTTCATGGTTTACAAAATGTTCATGCGATATCAAGTTGGCACTGATAAATTTGTTGTTTTTGATTATAGTGGCAGAAAACAATGAACTGAACGAAGTTTGGAAAGACATTCTGAATGCAGAGGGAGATGAAATATATGTAAAGGTCAAATTCCTCCAAACATAATGCTTATGTTTGTATAATATACCTTACAAGCATCTGCACTTCGTCAATCTTGTCAAATTATGTATCGTCTTTGGACAGGATATCGGCCTCTACATGAAACAAGGAGAGAATCCCTCCTTCAACGAGCTATCAGAGAGAGCAAATCTACGTAGAGAAGTTGCTATTGGGTACATCAAAAAGAATAAGAAGGTATGCAGCTTATCCAATGTCTTTATTTTGTTTATGTTGGTTGAAGTGATCGTTGAGCTCTGTCTCGGCCTTTGGATGTTGCAGGTTATAAACCCAATTCCCAAATCAGAGCCTCTGAGTCTTGAATTAACCGACTCACTGATTGTGATATCTGAGCTTGAAGGGGAACAACCAGTGGTTATGTAGTATCTTTATGTTCGTGGCTGGGAATTCAAAGATGACCTGAAAGAAAAGCGTGTAGAACCTGTGCATATTTCTTGATCAGAGAGGGGTTCTTCTTGTTACATTTTTTCTCCTTTCCCTTCTTTTCTTAATATTTTTTTTTTCTCTTTTGGTGTTATATCCAGAGGAAACTGAAATGATAGGCCATGAATGTTGACTGAATAGTGAATATGAATCAACAGAAAGACAAGGATTACATTATTTGAACAATTTTCACTCGTTTTTATATTTCTAAAAATAAAAGATTTGGGTTTCATTTTCGCATCTCTCTCACTATAGTCGCATTTATGACATTTTTTTTTATTACCAACTGTTAGAAAACAATATAGAGCAGAATATCTAAAACGCGATATTCTCGTGGGTGGATTTATTCGATAATATAGATACAATGCAATAACAGTTTTACAGTAAAACACTATAGCCAAAAGCAAACTAAACAATGACGTAAATAAATAAATAAACAAGAAAGTACAGATGAATTATCAGTATTTATTTGAAAAAGTACGACTGAATCACCGGGTTGAGCTGGTTTGCCTTAAAGAAATATTCGCCCCAGTGACCGGTGCGATGGGCCTGCGATACTCCTTCCAGGATAAGACAGTCCAGAGGTCCGTTCCAAGCCGCACTGCTACGTTGAACCTCACTTCGAAAGCTAAACAGCTCTAGAGGTTGTGTATGCACCTCAAAACACACTCAAAAGCTAAAAAAACTGTAAATCCTCTTAAGACTCTACAGTTTCTCAAAAGAGTATACTTGCTATTTCTTCTTGTTTCGTTTGTTGTGTTTCTGTGTGTTTTGCAGGGAACCAGGAGGCAGCTTTATATAGGGGGAGGAGACAGTCAGCATTAAAGTCTGGCACATTAATGCAAAGTTGAAACCGTCTGAATGCCAACGGACACGCAATGTACCTGGACTCAAAAACAGACAACATTCGAAAACGTGTTGTTTGACCAAGTAACGTGTCTGGCAATTTCAAACCGCGTTAATTCAATGTAGTAACGGTCTCGGTTTTATCTATGGATTACTATTCGAAATAGGTTCAATCCTAGATTACCCCTTGAAAACATCATCTTATCAAGCCCATTTCCAACACCAACGAACTTGGTGATTGGTGTTTTGCATCTTCTCTGTGGTTGGTGATTGGTGATTGGTGATTTCTGTCTTTGTGGTTTAGATCCGTCGAGGGCAAACAAAAACTCAGCATATTCTCTTCTTGCTGAAAATATCTGTGGTAAACTCGGAGTAAAGGTAAGGTTGCTTAAAATGATTTGCATAGATACTATGGTTAAATTTTAACGTGTTTCCTCCTAGTGAAATTAACCAATTTCCGCAACCCACAGGTGCAAAATCTTGTAGCCAAAATCGTGGATTCAAAATTGGGAAAAAAGCAATAAATTTTCGTTCTATGAATCTTAACTGTTTTTTAAATTTTAATGCAGCCTGTTGGAAATAAATAAATAATACATGAAAAAAGTGTTGATCAATTACTTTTTTGTGGAAGCTCTAATAATTAACACTGGAGCAACGTCTTGATCGAGAACTCCTTTGCAACATGCGAACGGGATTTCTTTCCTTCTCCTCAGATGAATCTAGTACTAGAGCAATCCACTTTCCCACCCCCCTTAAACCCTTGAAATTCAATCGAATAAATGAATTTCCATTGGGGAGGCCCCTATTCATAGGCATCCCAAAGGTAGAATCCTATTCCTTGTAGAAATTTTGCTCCCACTCAACTTAGAGTTGTGTCAATCTGTATTGATATGATCATCTTAATAGTGCCAACCCATAACAAATATAAATGAACACAAAAAATTGGAGATTATCGACACTAACTAATCGGTTACATTAAACCAATCAATTATATCTCTCATTTATCCATATTTGACTCGATCTCTTCAAATCATATTCTCATAGAACTTCACAATCTTACGTCATTTCTTTGATACAAGGAGTAAGGCGTGCAACCAAGCGAAAAGGACCAAGTGAAGAGAGTTATATTAGGTTATTACTAGATTAACATAATCCTTCACTCAAAAAGAAGTAACTCTTCATGTGCCCCAAACCAAGTGTTTGCATTAGATCAAGCATCTGTAATCCCTCGTTGAAAAAAGTAGAGTATGCTTGGCCCTTTTCTATTATGTATCTATGCTCAAAACTATGTCAAATCACATTTGACTCTAGTCGGCTGGCCTATGAGCCATAGAACATTAGTGCGTTACCAACTTAGTTCTTCCTAGGGATGGCAATGGGTCCGGGTTAGACCCGGACTTGGAAGGGGCGGGTTTGAAGACTTCTAACCGGGTCCGGGGCGGGTCTCGGGTCTTCATTTTTTGAACCCGAACCTGCCCCGGTTAGTACTTTATATATATTTTTATTTATTATTTTATGTAAATTTATATAATATACATCTATATTTCATATATAAAAGTATATATTATATAAATAGTTACTTAAAAAATAAATATGATACTCTTATATATAAAAATAATTATATAACATTAATAATTAAGTTATGATTTCAAAATATGTACAAATAAATATGTGATAGTGATGTTTAATTTTTTAAAAATTAAAATATGTTCATAAAAATTTGTAAATAACTAGTGTTTTAGTAGTGCTATTATTTTTTTCATATTTATAAAGTTGTAATAATATCAATTTTTTTAAAAAAATATTTTTTTAATTATTTTTAAAACATGAACCGGGTCTACCGGGTCCAACCGAGTCCGGGCCCAGGTCCAAAATTTCCCCGGCGGGACGGGTCCTGGGTTTGGCCAAACCCGCCCCATACTTGCCCCGTTGCTATCCCTAGTTCTTCCTGGGCCTCTTATACCAATCCGTTTGGTCTTAACAGCTTTTCTAGTCATGCTCCGACAGACCGAATCAATCATGGTCATTGGACACATGTTCAAGTAGTGTCATCTAGCTTACACTTCATGGCAAAGTCCAAAGTCCCAAAGGGTACAAGAAATAATAAGGCTCACACAGTGACAAAACAGGGTTCTATTCAATTACTCTTTTAGAATGGTCGTCGTATAGCACATGTAGTACGTATACATGCTATGATGGAGTTTCCACTCAATTTTGGTCATGTCACGCTCTTAATATCATCCAAACCTTGGTACAGTCGCTACCCAAGCGCCTGACCTACACACTACTAGAAGATAACAATCCAAAGTAGATGCACGTTCGGCTTTTAGCAGGCTTTTATGAAGTTTGTATATACTTCATAATCGATCGTGGCAGATCTCATCTTAGCCTTTGAGCTAAGACGACTATAAAATAAATGAATAATCCTTTCTATTGCTCCAAGCGTGAAGGAGACCATTTGCAAACCACATATATGTGAAATGATCTTTTAAGTCTCATCCTGTTTGCTATCAAAGCTCCAGTGCGATTACCCATGTGAGTGGGCCAATCTAAGCCTGGTGACATTCATACTCATTATAGATATAGTACCAACACATTAAAAAGAACAAAATCTCATTTGATCAAAAAAAAAATGTTCTTATAGGCCTAAGAAATTTAAAGCCTACGTAGTGCCATACCATTAACATGCCTTTGGAACACAACCCTACGTAAAGGCTTAGTAAAAAGATCAGTAACCATATCAATAACCATATCGCAAGTAGGTACATGCCTAAGAACAACTTGACCTTGCACAATACTTTCTCGTATGAAGTGATATCTGGTGTCAATATACTTGGGATCCTTAACATATGCCAAAGCAGCTATGATATCGCAATAGATGATAACAACATTATCCACATGTGCACAGATGCGTAAACTCTAAAGGAATCTCCTTAATCAGATAGCTTATTGTACTACAGATGTACAAGTGACACATTCCACCTCCATGGGGGACAAAGAGATACAAGGCTGCTTTTTGCTACACCAAGTGATGGCAATGCCTCCTAACAAGAATTCATATCTCGATGTAGATTTGCGTTCATCTCTGTCTACGGAGCCATCAGCATCTCTAGATCTAATCAACCTTAGGCTACCCGCATGATAGCACAAGGCAAGATTTACTAGTCCCCTTCAAACATCTAAGTATCCTTTTGATCGCTGCCCAATGGCTGGGTCCAGGATTACTTTGATACCTACTCACCATCCTAACTGCAAAGCAAAGGTCTGGTCCAGTACACATCATAGCGTACATCAGACTTCTTACAACGCTCGCATATAGAACTTTATCCTACTCTTCCTTTCTTCTTCTATTTTAGAGCATAATCTTTGCTAAGAACACATTTTTTATCCATGGACGTGCCAATAGGATTAGCATCCTGCATATGGAATCGCTCCAAAATCCTCTTGATGTAAGTCTCTTGAAACAAACTCAACAATTTTGTAGGTTAGTCACAGTGTATCTTTACACCAAGTATGTGCTCAGCTTCTCCCATGTCCTTCATCTCAAAAGTTGAGGATAACCATTTTTGAGTGGTGACAATCAACTCCATATCATTTTTAGCCAACCAAATGTCGTCCACATACAGGGAGAGTATCAAAAAACTCGTCCCTTTTTTCTTGACATACACACAGTGGTCTTCCTCTTTCATCGTAAAGTCTATCAAGGTGATAGCTTGATGAAATTGGTGATACCACTTTCTAGATAATTGTTTCAATCCATAGATGGAACGTTTTAAATGTCAAACTTTGCCCTCTTGTCCCATTTTCTTGAAACCTATAGGTTGATCCATATAGATCTCCGTGTCCAGTTCTCTATTAAGAAATGCAGTCTTAACATGTATTTGGAACAATTTTAGATCTAAGTGGGCGGCAATGGCTAGAATGAGGCGAACAGAGGCAAATCTCACCTGGGGGGAGAATGTCTCTTCATAGTCTATACCTCCCTTCTGGGTATAACCCTTCGCCACAAGTCAAGCTTTATATTTTTCGATCGACCCATCCGCCTTGCGATTAACCTTTAGAACCCATTTGTTCCCAATGGTCTTACGCCTGGGTGGAAGATCGACTAGCTCCCAAACATGGTTCTTAGCCATCGAACTTATCTCTTTTTCCATAGCAGTTATTCACTCATTGTATTTGGAGAATTTACACCTTCTTTATAAGTAGTTAGCTCATCAGTATCCACTCAAGTGCACATGAAATATTACCCATCAATTTCATAACGTTGTTAGGGTAATATCCCACGTTTGCGTCTATGCATTTGTGGATCATTAGAATATTCTTCAAGTGAGATACTCCCACTGTTTTTGGGGTCACTTTCGCTATCCCAGTCAATAGTTGAATGTAGAGACTCATCTTTTTCAAGAATAGTTGCGCCTCCTGAGAATTTTGTAACTCGTATAGTTTAAGATTCCCTTTTACTTCTCCAACAGTTGGAAAATCCTCATTGAGGAAATCGACATTACGGGACTCAATTTCAGTCATCCCTCCATTTGGGTGTTCAACGTACATCACATATCCCTTTGAATGCTTACAATACCTTATAAAGATATGTGTGCTTGCTCTAGGGCCAAGTTTCTTATGCTTATGGGTAGTGCTATGAATGAACCCTGCCAACCCCCAAGGGCGCAAACCTTCTAAATTAGGCTTTTGCTCATGCCAAAGTTCATAAGGAGTCACGAAGACTGATTTAGAGGGAAAACGGTTCAAGATATAGGCCGCAGTCAAAATTACATCTCCCCAACATGATATGGGAAGATTTGCTTGCACCATCATGGATCTGGCTATATTCAAAAAATGTTCGATTTTTTCTCTCCGCAACACCATTTTGTTGTAGAGTATAGGGAATAGTTAATTATCATATGATTCCTTTTTCCTCGCACGTTTGTCTGAACTTATCAGACAAGTATTCTCATCCTCTGTCGGTACGTAGGGTTTTTAGTTTTTCATCTCTTTGATTCTCAACTTCTGCTAAGAATCGCTTAAAGCAATCAAGTGTTTCTGACCGATGAGATAATCAAGTGCTTCTGACTGATGAGATAATCAAGTGCTTCTGACTGATAAGATAAGAGATATACCAACCTATAGCACGAATAATCATCAATAAAAGTAAGAAAATAGAATGCACCAGGTCGTGCCCTTACCTTCATAGGTCCACATATGTTTGAATGGACTAACTCTAGAGAACGAGTAGCTCTTTTTGTCTTTTCAAAAGGCTTTCTGCAGGACTTACCTGCCAAACATGGTTCACACGCAGAAAGGTTAACTCTAGCAAGTGGGCCAAAAGGCCTTCTCGAGCTAGTCTAGTTGTCCTATGTGTCCCAATCTCACATACTATTCAATAGAATTATTGATAATGTTAACAGTAGAAGAAATAAAGGAAGCTTGATCATTGGATAATTCTAATATAAAAAATCCATTACTTAAAAAACCTAAGTCATAAAGGTCTTTACCACAAAAAATGGATAATGTTGTTTGCTCGAAAAGAAAATTAAAGCCTTGTCCTAATAGTGCAATAACAGAAAGTAGATTATATCGTATGCCAAGTGCATATTGCACATCACTAAGATATAGCAAACGCCATGTGCTAAGCTTTAATTGGTAAGAATCAATTCCAACGACTTCTTCTTGTGCTCCATTCCCCATAGCAATGTGGTGGCCGCATGCAGGTACCCAACGATAATCTACAGATCCAGCTCTATCACATGTCTCATGTTTTGTTGCTCTGGTGTCTATAATCCAACCAAGGAAAGAATTAGAGACAAGAACATGTGAACAAACATAAGTACAAAAAGAGCTAGGATTGGGTCTTACATTATTCAGCTCAGTGCAATCACGAGCAATGTGAACAAAATTCTTGTAGTTAAAGCACTTGACTTTGCATGCATTTCTCTTTGCATCCTTTTTACTTCGGCGATGTTTCATAGCCTTGTCACCTTGCAAGGCCAAGTTTTAGGGATTTTTTAAAAAAATAACACAAAAAGGTGGTTGTTTTTAATTTTTTAACACAAAAATATATATATATTTTTAAAAAGTAGCATAAGTTTACATCAGGAATGTCGACTTCATGAAGAGTCGACATTCCCGATGTTGACTCTCATAAAAATTATTTTTGAAAAATATGAAAAAAGAAAAAAGAAAAAAGAGGGAGTCGATGTCTGACACCCATGCAATTTGTTTTTAATAAAAATCAAAGTGTATTTTATATGTATTAGACTAGTTTATTAGAATGTGAAAATTATGTTAGACAAAAATATATATATTTTTTTAAAAAGTAGCATAAGTTTACATCAGGAATGTCGACTTCATGAAGAGTCGACATTCCCGATGTTGACTCTCATAAAAATTATTTTCGAAAAATTTGAAAAAAGAAAAAAGAAAAAAGAGGGAGTCGATGTCTGACACCCATGCAATTTTTTTTTAATAAAAATCAAAGTGTATTTTATATGTATTAGACTAGTTTATTAGAATGTGAAAATTATGTTAGACAAAGTTATGTATTTTCGGATTTTTTTTTTCTTGTTTTGGAAAATAATTTAATTAATGTCATTAATTTTTGATTTTAATAATGAATGTAGGAATGCATTTGTCTTTAGAATAGATTTGCCATTGTAGTGTGTTATGTAGACATTAAAACAACTAATTGTCATTGCTTTTTTTCTTAAAAACACACATGTAATAGCCGAAATTAAAAAAAAAACTTGGAGAATGTGTAAAATATTATTTTAAATCATTTTTAGAGGAATTAAATTTATTATCTTAGGTTGTTCAAGCACTTCATATCATGTTTTTATGTTTTAAGTGTAATTGTATTGTTATTATTGTATTTCTGTATTTCTATTCAAACAATTACATATTCCTTGTAGTTTATATTAATTTTTCATTTCTTTATAATTTATTAGCAATTTAATTCTTACATGAATATTTTTCTTTTGCTAGATTACTTGATCAGTATAATAACAGTACTCTTCAAGACTGAGATTTAATTCATGTATTACTTTTTATTATGGTAATTAAAGTATTAAATTACATATGAAAAAAAAATCAATTCCTAGATTATTTGAATTTGGTATATGCTGAAATCTTAAAAAAAATAATAAGGAAGTCGACGTTCATGTCGCCGACTTCCACTTTTTTTTTAAAAAAATATTATTTGCTGGTAGATTAAGATTAAGGCTTTTATCCCCTCAACTATCCTTCAAATTTGGGCATGTTTATTTGCAGCAACAACAACTTTTATAAATGTAGTGAAAATCAACAACTAATTTTTTGAAAATCCACCCCCATTCTTGATTTTGGGGGACAGCCATGAGGAAATTTCGGAAAGGCCAACACATGACTCCTCTATAAATAGAGTTCCACTTCAAACTTGTAAGCATGTTCTATTCACATTCTAATTCGCACTCTAAGCACTCTAAAACTTACATACTCTACTTACATTGCACTCTACATACTTAAGCTTGCTGAATGAGCACGCTTTAAGCACCATCTCTTGCTAGCATCCTAACTATACACAATATTTCATTGCCGTCTTCCTCACTTTATTTACATTAAACAAAATTTATTTTACTTTATTCATTATAAGGCACATACTTACTTCAATAGAGTCATAATATTTTTTTTGCAAGTTAGGTCTTCCCGAAAATCGAGCAGGTCCTTCCTTGCGAAGCATGATTCCCTCTCTCAAAATTCCCTCCTACAAATTCCTCGTCATCCCCAAATTTTGGTATATATCATTTGTGTTTGACTATAATAATTTAAAAGTACTTTAAAAGATACTTTTTTTTCTTAGTTGTTATGCATAGCTTCCAAAAGAAGCCACCTTTGGATTTTTTTTTCTATGCTTTTCTTAAATAGTTCAACCGAATACAAAATTTTTTCAATGAAGTGTCCCCCCCCCCCCCACCCCCGCACCTGATAAGTAAGTCCTTTTGTTTTAAAAACAACCCACCCAAAATGGGACTCATGTTGAGAAAAAAGCAAAAGTATTTTAAGTTCATTTCAAGTTGAAAGGAGTTTTCTTTTCTGATGTTTTACAAATAGGGTTAATTACATTTGGACGCCATTTTAATATGCAATATAATAATTTTTACTAACTTAGATCAAAACCTAACACTTGAACTCTATTTAAAAATTTATACGACACATGCACTCCATTCCATTAGGGTTCCGTCAACTCCTTGTTGATGCCATCGGAAAATTTTGTGAGATACCATTTTTGTTGTCCCCTCCAAGTTTTTTCAGTGGGTGCTCTTTGTAATATTTAGATTTAATAGGGTACATTTTGTAAAAAAAAAAATTTACTCCCACTTCCCCATTCCTCAAACACACTCTCACACACAAAAATGAAATTGCCCTTTAAACCTTATTTCAATCCTTAAACAGGATACATAAATAGCTTATCCATGATGTGAGGAGCAATTCAATTAAAAAAAAAATTGAGAGAAAATGGCCGAAGTTAGTGGAATCGCCACATGGAGGATCAACGGAGTGAAGCGACACTTCATCGACCATTTTTTCTCAATTCTTTTCATAAAATTATTTCTCACGTCATGGGCAAATTATCCATACATTCAATTTGATGGTTGAATTAAGCTTTAAAAGATAATTTCTTGTGTATGTGACGGTATGTGTTTGTGTTAATGGGGAATTGGGTTGGGGGGGGGGGGGTTGTAATTTTTGAACTACAAAACACATCATATTAAATTTAAATATAACAAAACACACCCTATTAAATTTAAATACTACAAAAGACACCT
>JAOWBU010000694.1:0-25000 GCA_026212405.1 Petrea volubilis
CATCATTAAAATAGGCCATCGTAAAGTTATTTGGAAATAGTTTTTGATTGAAGATTTGTAACAAAGAAGATTGAGAGAATACGAGAGAGTGAGATATAAAGGGGGAGATTAAAAAGACGATGCAAAACAAAGAGAGATAAAGAAATAGTTTGAATTCAATTAATTAATTTAAAATAGAAATAATCGTAATTTTTAATTTTTTCACCGATCTATTTAAAATTTCAAAAAAGAACCCGTCTAAGCTTTATAGCATATTGAGTAAAGTCTAACCGTGTCCAAAATGTGTCCAATACTGTGTCGGATTTTTCCTTTTTAATTTTCAGACACGCAGTTGCCGTATCGAACACGTGTCAGGGTCATGTCAGAGCCGTGTCTGTGTCTAATATCGCACATGATGATTTTTCAAAGCGTCCGTACATTAGAAATTTTTGATGCCTATAAAAGTAGAGTACACATTCATTCAACCAAAGAGCCACGAACACAAACAAATTGAGGTTGTGCTACACATTTGTTGAAGATAAATAATACTTTAATTTTTATTGTCTTTTTCATTTTTAATTCCTTTTTGTCATAAAAATGTTGGGTGGAAAAAATAATTTTAGAGTTCAATAAAAATAAAAAAAGAATAAATAAACGGAAAAAGTTTGGTTAGAAACAGAAGAATTCTGTTGGGCCTAACTTGGCTCTTCCGGGTCAAGCCGGCACTCATAATCACAAAAGCACCTGTACTTCTTTGAAATGTTGGCCCACACATTAAATATAAATAATTGTCTTAAAGTGCGATTATAACCTTAATTTGAGTTCTGTTGAACAAAGATCCAAGTTTCTTGCCATGTATTGTGCAAACAAATTATTAAATTGAGCACATGGATGGAAACAATAGTCAATTTTTAGCGACATGCCCTTATTCTAATTTACTTGCTAATTAAAATATTAATGATATTTCATCCACATTAATATCACGAAGTACGATAAGAAATACGATCAAGAAATAAAATTTTAAAATTATGTAGTTTTAAGTTGTAGAAATATGAACATGCTTATTTTATTGTGACCTTTATCAATTAATGAAGATATATGATTCAAAATCTTCATGTATAGTTACCACAGTAAGAGAACATAGTTTTATCTACTGGGTAATAAGCCTATTTGGTTCATAGGTTCAATTGGGCTTTTGGGGAACCTTAAGGTCACTAACCAATTTGGGCTTTCGATGGGACTAAAATTGCTACAGATAATTCCATATTTACAATGTGATATGGACTAGATTGTAGCTCACATGCGAATATTAGTAGCCCAATAAATAAATACAAGTGGACGGCCCACTTGAACGCTCTCCGTATTGGTCTTTGTAATACATTTCTCCAAGAACATAGTGGGTCTTCGGTAGTGAGAGATCCATCAAACACTTATTAATTTTTTATATTTAATTTTTATAGTTTTGGTTAAGCAAATAAATAAAAATGCATACTAAGAGTAAGAGGGTGTGGTATTTTCTTTTAAAAAAAAAAACAAAGAAAAATATGCCATTAATCCATGTCAAATGCTGCGAGCCTGCGACAATATTGGTCACAAGTTTAGAATGGGTAAACCAACTTTTCGCAATGAAAATTTCCCAAAACAGAGGCAAGCTTAACTTGTTTATTAGCTAAAAAGTAAAAACTGTGCTGAAGTCATTGGATGATAAGTTTACAATTTTCACCATAACAATTGTCCTTCACTGGTAAAAATGCCTACAAATGCTTCCAAAATTCTAGAGAGCTCCATCCATGACCACAAATTGCCTGTACAAATTGGTTACAATCTTATTTAAACTTTGACAAGGACAAATTAAGACTATTCCATTAAGGCCAGCGAGCACAATCTATAAATAGATATCACCTATGTGCAGAAGTATGAGGCAATGGGTAAGTCATAGGAAACATGTTCAACGGGGCTCCAGAAACCACGGATCTACGAAATGGAGTTCCAACACCGTACGTAGGGGTGGGCGTCCGGGTCGGGTTACTCGATACCCGACCCGACCTGACCTGATCGGGTTTTACCCTGATTGGGTCGGGTGCCCGAAATTGTGAAAAATTTCGGGTCGGGTACCCGACAAATTTCAGGTACCCGACGCCCAATTTGAGTACCCGACCCGATTAATGTAATTTAATTAAATTAATGGATACATATACATATATGCATTGTATAGAATGATAAAAGTATTTTATTTTGATTTTGTCTAAATAATTGAGATATTCAATAACACCATATTATTTTATCTAGTCATTAATATTATATTCACTTATGTGGAGCTAAAGTATTTAATTATCTAATTAAGATAAAAATGCTAGCAATTAAATGTAGATATATTATTTGGTTGTTGCTATTTAATTTTTTTTTCTAAATACGACATACGATTAATATTTCTAAAATTATTCTTACAATATGCCATGCGTTTGTTATTTCATTTAAATTAATAGTAGCAAATTGCCAAATTGGTACTATTTACTTTTCTTCTATAGTTTCAAAATTAAAAAATATATTAATATTTCAAATAACTATATAAAAATTATCACTATCTTTTTGCATATTTGAGGGTTCACAAGAATTATAAGCCTATATTTAATTTATTTTATATATTAATTGTGAAAAAAATTATTTTATCAAAAAAAAAAATTCACTGAAAAAAAAAAACGAATTTCGGGTACCCGAAAAAAGTTCGGGTTAAATTCGGATAATTATATCGGGTACCCGAAATTTTGGACATCCGACCCAATTAATCCGAACCCGACAAAAACCCGACCCGCGCGTACGCCAAGTGGGCTAGCAGTGGAAGATTTACGGGTGTCCCAACAGCTGAAACAAGGGGCCCACCTATTGGTTGTCCAATAAATGGTGCGCCGTACATATTGACTCCCGGAGCAGCAATTGGGTTTTGAGAAAGCAAATTTGTTTGATTGCCAGATGAACTTGGCGGCACAATAGAACTGTTTGTCTGACCGGTGATTGGACCTTGAGGAACCGAAACATCACCATTAGTGACACTAGTTATGTCATGCATGCTGGACCGTCTCCTGTCTTTCTTTATGGAGTTCAAACTAGGGCTGTCAATGGAGCGGATTTTAATCCGAATTCGATTCGAGTCCGATCCGAATTTTAGTATATTCGACCGATTAAAATATTCGATGGGTCAGATCCGATAGTAAATATCCGTAATCCGAAATAAATGGGTTGGATTTGGATTCAATGAGTCCGATCCGTTAAAGATCCGAATCCGAATTTTTATATTATATTTTATTAAATTTATACATTATATATAATACAATAGTAATAAAGATACTTCAATGTAATATAAATGTCATTATAATTAATAATATATTATTTATTAATTTTTAAGGTACTTTTTTTTAACAAAACATTATATAGTTTTATACATATTCTAAAATATTTTTCTACATTATTTAATTTTATTTTTAACATAAAGAGGCGATTTTTTATAGAATACTAATTAATTAGTCTCTATATTAAAGATCTCTATTACATACACCATATATATATATACACATATAGGATATGTTATTAGAGATATCTATTATATACTATCATTAAATGAACAACTAATAATCTTTATAGTTATTAGAGATCTTTACTAAGTATATTATACACAAACGTATTTATATATAATTCTAATTATATATTGTCATTAAATGAAAGATTAAATATGGTGCATAATTATTAAAGATCTCTTATATATATAATATAGTTTTACACATTTATATATTTATATATTAAAGAATTTTTTATTATTTATTTTTTGGTCCAATCATAAAAAAATTTTGTCATATCGGATCGGATCGGATTTTTTTATCGGATCTCGGATTTATTCCGGATTCGGATTCGGAATAAAGACTAAAGATCCTATAGGATTTCGGGTCGGATTCGGTAGCCGGTCCTTATAATCGGATTCGGATCCGGATTGCACTGATTTGCTCCAGATCCGATCCATTGACAGCCCTAGTTCAAACAAATGAAATACTTTTGAGCATGGCTGGCTACTTGGGTAGGCATTCTTGTCACCAGAAAATTACAAGAAATACTTCTCCAATCGCCTTTCCCATATTTTTCCAAACCAAGAAGAAGAAACAATCTGTTTTTTTTGTGAACATGGATGTAAAATGTCATATTAAATTAAATGTTCTAACATCGTTGTTTTAGAAATGAATTTAACATCCTAAAGGAGTAATATTGACTCCCACAAAATCTGTATCTTAGACGAAACATATTTAGCTATTCATGTAAGAAGTTTTGTAGAGTATGAAAAGTTGAACAGAGTGGTGAGCTATCATTTCTGGGTAATGTGAGATATCTCACACATATACACATAAAAAAAATGAGACAACTCAATGCTGTCAGCCACAAGCTTCCTTAGTAAATTTCTTCAAAAAACAAAACAAATAACATAACCAATTATATCAATAGCATTAACAATGGTAAGACCACAAGGATATAGCCTAGCCAAGGGGAAAAATAGACAATTAATTAGCATAAAGCAAACTCTGACCAGTCTGATTCTGATAGCTAGTAAAAATTAGTTATTTAAATATCAAAAGCTAGCCATGAATAACATTTCAAATTGCGTAATGATTTTGTTGGTGATATGATATTTTCTTGTTATGCATCTCTTAACTGAAAAAAGAAATTTAGTTTTCATGTATGTTGCTCTTTGGGCTGCCTCTAGGCTCCAAAAGAAGAAACTAACAAGTGAGCCACCGAATTTCCAAACCTACGGACGAAAGAAAAACGAACTAAATTAAAAGATGAACATTCATGTTTAATCTCGTGTACTATGCATCCTATAGAAGAAAAATCTCTCTCTCTGCCGGACAAAGATAGAATGAGAGTGTAACAATCTCCTTCAATAAGGATCTTCGGCCATGCAGCGGACTTTACCAAACGGATTGCCTCTCTTGCCGCAAGGGCCTAGGCATGAATCAGCTCGTCTGGGATATTGAATCGCTTTGAAGTCCACGCTACACATCATCCTTGCCAATCTCTCGCAACAACACCCACCCGAATGGGATTGTCATGCTCTTTAAGTACCGCCCCATCAAAATTCAGCTTGATGGTTCCTTCCAGGGGATGAGACCAGGTTGAAAACTCACGAGCAGCAAGGCCAGTCCCCACCAGAACAGGCTGCACATTAGCTTCCAGGAATGCTTGGTGTGGCCGCATTGACCACTTTCTTGGGAGATAGAGAAAGATTCTCCATTCTTAGCTTGTTTCTTTTTTTTTTTTTTCGGTCAAAATTCTTGGCTTGTTTCTACCATACCAGATATTAGATAAAATAATAAGGAAAAGATTAAAAAGTGTGGAATCTAACTTAGCCTTCACAAATCTGATCCAGAATGTCATATTCTCCAGCCAACTTGAGACGACTGACCATGGTAAGTTTGAAAGGGCCCAAACTTGATGCGCAAATGGACGCAAAAAGAAGACGTGGTTGGGGGTCGCCTTGTTGTTGCAGCACGCTGCACATCCTTGATCAACTGGAATCTTTCGTCACCGCAAGTTATCAGCTGTTGGTAACATATCTTTGCACATTCGCCAAATTAAAATTTTAACCCGGTTGGGAATCTTTGAAGACCAAATGAAAGCCCAAGAGTCTCCTGTTGTATGTCGACCCAGTTGAGAGAATAGCTCCATTGAATGTACAAGATGATAAGCACTTTTAACTGAACAGACTCCACTTCGAGTATAGTGCCAAATCTGGATATCTTCGCCATTGATAGAACCCAAGGGGATAGCAAGGATCTGCTCAGCATCCATGGGTAAAATATGATCGCGAATAGTGCTTACCTTCCAACAGCCCGTGACTTGATCAATGAGGTCTGTGACCTTCGAGCACTACAGCTGATCGGTATGGGGAGTGATAAGCCTAAAAGATGTTGGGCTTGAGATCCATTTATCTTCCCATATTCGAATATTCTGACCCGATCCCACACGCCATAGGACCCCTGCCTCAAGAATCTTTGACGTGGAAAAAAATACCCTTCCATGTGGCCTAAGGGCTGCCCCCTAACCTCAAATCATGCACTGACCTTGAGCTCCCGTACTTCGCATGCATGACCTTGCTAAGTAATGACTCCGATTTTGAGATTACTCTCCAAAGTTGTTTAGACAACATAGCGTCATTAAAATTTCTTAAGCAACTGAAACCCAAACCACCTTTCTGTTTTTGGACACAGAGGTTAGCCCAAGATAGCCAATGAGTTTTACAAGTCTCTTTGTTGTGTCACAAAAAATTTGATGGGTGTCGAATCCACAAAAAATAAATCATACTCCTCTAACTACAAAATTAATTTATATATGGGGTGAGAAGGGTCGATCCCACAGGGAATAACTTATCGACTACTTTCAAAGATAACCAAAAGTGCAAAATAAAGTAAAGAAAAACAAGGGGGTTTTGAATGACAAATTAATAAAAGCAAGAAAGAAACCAAAAGGAAATCTATAAGAATAAAGACTTAGTCAAGTATGATTCTTCGTACAAGGTTTTCATGGATTGATCATTGATTCAAAAATAACTTTTAATTTATGCAATAGATTGGTTTTAGCTTTCAGAGAACTCGTCCAACCTAATCTTTCCTTAATAATAGACTAGACATGCGAACGCTATGAATAATCCCTAATTAATGAATAACCCTAGTCAAACGATAGGATTTAACCCGTTAACAGCATTAAAAACTAAAAAGACCCAAATCCTAACCAACAAACCTACAAACATGGTTGCTTGAAACTAGATTGTGTATTTTTCATAGTATAACGAATTATACTACTTTCCACTTGTGTTGATTCAATCAAACAATTATGGAATCAATTTCATCAACTGGAACTATGAAGTTAAATTAATTGAACAATGAGCCCTAATTGCAGAACTAACCAAACAACAATAAGAGATGGAGTTTTCCCAAAAAATATAGAAAAATACACAAATAATGCATAAAATTAAAAGACAAATAAATAAGTTAGATCTCACAATTCTTGAAGAAAACGTTGGCTTGAATTACTCCTTGACTGAATAAAGTGGTTTAGCCACGCAAGGCCATAATAACAATAAAAATAAAAATATAAAGGCTGAAAATTCTAAAGAGAAAAACTAAGAACTAGAATAAAAGATTGAAATCTAAAATGTCTAGACGATATGATATAATTGGGTATATATTGGGTTCAAACCCTAAATCAAATTCCTAATAAGGCTAGGATAATTCTTTGACAAATCCTAAGAGTCACCGGTAAGTTAGAAGTTTGCTTCCAAGTCGAACTTTTATCATATCAATATTCTCCTTTTTCATTCCCGCGTAGGAATTTCAACCCATAAGGCGTGAGCACGTCTTGTGCGACGAACGTGATTATTTCCAAATTTAGCCTTTCAGCTTCTTTGTATGACATCCCTCTGCACTTTTTACCACCTTTTGGCCCATTTTTAGCTTATTTTCATCAATTTTCACCCATGACAAGTAAAAATTAACTTTTGTGAATTTTTAACCAATTTAAGATCCAAATTTAATCAAAATAAATACAATTAAGGCCTAAAACTAGGTAAAAATAACATACTATTAAAATTAGCAATTAACCCCTCTAATTCTCATAGCAGTCCATCCAGTAACCGAAAACAAAACTTAGCATAGATTGGAATAGCTTTTAGAACCGACTTGATGAGGACTTCTTTGCCAGCTTAGGAAAGAGTTTTAGCATGCCAACCCTAAACGTGCTTCCAAATACGGTCCTTAATTGTTGCGAACAACTCCCTCTTATTCCTGCCCATCTTTGCTAGTAGTCCCAAATATCGTCCAAATCTTTCCTCCATTCATAGTTGTCCGCGGGCATCAACGCTTCATGCAAGGACCGATCTACATTTTCACTAAAAACCATCAATGATTTGTTCACATTTGTCATTTGGCCCGATGCTTTACTATAGTCAGTAACTACGCCCAGGATATAGTTTAAAACTTCCGTCGTGGCTTGATAGAAAATAAGAGTGTCATCTACCAAAAATAAATGAGAGATACGCGATGCATTATGACACACTGCAACCCCCATTAGATACTTCTTTTGTTCTTTCTCCTGAAGAATACAACTAAATACCTCTGCACATAAAAGAAACAGGTAAGGAGACAAAGGATCTCCTTGTCGGATACCCCACTTAAGATAGATAAATCCAAATACTTTGCCACTCAACATGAAAGAATATGTAACCGTAGACACACACAACATAATGAGATCAACAAAACGTTTATGAAAACCCAAATGAAGTAAAGTGCGCTCAAGAAGCACCCATTTAACCTAGTCATAGGCCTTACTTATGTCAAGTTTGATCCCCTATGAAGCCCAATTTCCCTTTACTCTTTCATTTTAAGAAATGATTGGTTTCAAAAGCTAACAAGACATTATTTGTATCAATCTACTAGGGACAAAAGCGGACTGTTATGGCGAAATAATTGAATCAAGAAACCATTTGAGGCGGTTTGCAATAGTCTTAGAAGCAACTTTATAAATGACGTTGCACAATCCAATAGGTTTGAATTGTGCCATGGTTTCAGGAGAATTGCATTTAGGAATCAAGACAATGTGTGTATAATTGAATTCAGGGCTAGAAACATGATTATTTAAGAAATCAAGAATGCAAGAGGTAATATCCGTACCCCCAATAGGCCAAAAAGATTGAAAAAATACAGGAGGCATACCATCTGGGCCAGGTGATTTATGTACAAACATTTGGAATAGAGCGGCCTTGATCTCTGTACCCGTGAAGGGAGCTAGCGATGTGTCATTCATCTCAGTAGTAATCCAAGGATGAACCTCAACCATATCTTCGCTAGTTGGGTTGGATAATTCAAACAGTTCAAAAAAGTACCTCACAATGATTTCCTCTATCTCGGCCTTGTCTTCGGTCAACTCACCCATATCATTTTTTAGCTTCGTAGGGTTATTATTCTTGAATTGGGAAGACGTCATTCTATAAAAAATGGTTGTGTTACAGTCTCCCTCTTTTAACCAGTAAGCCTTAGATCGTTGTTTCCATGCCAACTCATCCCGATGTTGCATCTCCTTAAGGTCTGCTCTAAGATGCTTCTCTCGGAACTTTGTATCAGTGGTTATGAATCATATTCTCAATTCTAAAATTTGTTTCTCGAGCCCTACCATTTCTCTCGGGTTACCAAAACTCGTCTTACTCTACTTCGTAAACCCTACACGACACCTCTCCAACTTGTTTCGGACTATGTTCAAGGGAGTGTCGCCGTTGTCCCTGCCCTAGTTAGATGTCAAGACATCCCAAAAGTCCTCTGCACGAATCTAGTTGGCCTCAAAACGAAAGGGTTTTGTTTGTCTAGACTGTAGGCGGGATGGTCCATCAAGGAGAATATTAAGATAGGTGTGATCCAAATGAAGCACCGGATTCCCAACTACCCAGTCAAACGTGGACAACCGTTGCCACCAAACAAGAATTGAAAGGGTATTTGCACTCTTATAAAAATTGAATACTAAAAAATATAACAAAATGATACCGAAAAAAAAAGTAAGTTCAAATTAATAAAACAATTAATTAATTAATTAGTAGTTGTTACAAAATTACTCTATTTTCATCGTAACAATAGAATTAATTTTACCTCAAATATTAATGATTGAAAACATATAAAGTGGAACCTATTTATTGTGTGTGTGTATAAATATATAAAGATACAAAAAAATATATTAAAATTGTATACAACTTTAACAATATTTTTCAGATGACAAAAAAGTTTTGCTCATAAAAATAAAAATTTGAGAGGAGCACGAATTAACGAAGTTAGAGAAAATTGAGACTTCTCCCCTTTTTGGTATTGGAAAATGATATATGCAACTTTGAGGGTTTATTAAGAAAATGATAAAATAGAGATTAAATAAATATTTGCTCTGACGATTTAAAATTTGCTCTGACATTATAACCAACCTTCTAAAAGTTAAATATCCAACAAAAATTGAACAATTGTGGTCAAATTGACCCGCCTTCACTATATTATACGAGTATGCACATTTAGTTGTTTTCAAGACCGTTCGAATGAAATATTCATTAAGGAATATTATTAAGAATGATAATAAAAATAAGTCGCAAATAAAAGCAAATACATTGTCACGTTCTAGACACGTTTCTCTCCACCAACAAACTTTTGTTTCAGACTAATTGAGCTGACATTATCGTATTGTGTTAACTACATAAACCATATCAAAGCTTTGGGATTCTACGCATTATATAACCTCAATTAAGCAATTTTTTTGAAGGAATCTAGATACGCCTCCTGCAAGACGGGATGTTCCCAAACAACTGCATCGTAGTTATTCGTCAAGGAATTGTCGGGATCCTTCGCAGAGATCACCAGCTTGTAGAGAATGTAGGCCTCGACCAATCCAATCTCTCCCTCGACAATTCTTATAAACTCCAATGCTTGTTTAGTTTCAACGTTTTTCAACACAACATATTTCGTGAGATTGACCACATGTGGATCTTTCAGGTCCTGGATTGGCCCCAAGAGATCATAGATGGCCAATGCAAACAAATTCAAATTCACTAGAACTAAGAAATGCAAATAAAAATGAACGAATATTGGTTTTCATGTTTTTATATGTTCAGTGTTTTATATCTTCTAAAATGATGTGATTAGTACCAAGTGTGTGCGTGGAGAGGGGGTGGGGAGGCGTATTTATATGGCTCAAGGGAAAGTGTGTTTGTGTTGAATTAATGTGATCATAATACTATTTGAAAAATAATTAATGCTTTATTGAGCTTTTATCTTCATTTTCTTCTTGAGGTGAAAAGTATGTTTATGACGGTTAATGCATGACTTTTAATTCAGTTAAAATAAATTATTGTAATTGAAAATATTTCTTTGAATGGCTTTAGTAAGTGGAATATATGTTGTAATCAAAATAGAATAGACTGCTATAATTGTCCAAATAGTTTTAAATAATTTTGGCCAATTATGTTTTACAAATTTGGAATGAAAAGCATTATTTATTAATCAAGATCCCCTATTCTATCTCACAAATTCTTAGTAAGGTCAATTTGTCATGGTGGCGCTCTCAATCATCAATGAAATTATGTACGCCAATTAATATATATATATATATAGAGAGAGAGAGAGAGAGACACACACACACACACACACACACAAAAGCAAATATATATATATATATGTATACGTATATATGATGTGGCACACGCTCCCTCAAGATAGCCACGTCATTATTTTACATGGGGGATAACGATAAGTTCGGGGACAGGTGGCTTCGAAATCAAATGATGTCCTCGAATAAAGTTAGAGCAATGAAGGGAGGCCCTTGAGCGGGGTAAGACCTGCGAGAGGGAGATGTTCCCCGAGCCTACCCTACCTTAGTCCGGGGAGAATGTCCTCGACGGAGGGTCTGATCGGGTCCTCGAGGGGTTCAGCTTACTTGGCCAAAGCCTAAGGGCAATAGATCACCTCAAAGAAGCCCACGAGCCAGAGCAACATCGAGGGAAAACATCCCATGTGAGGGCGTGAGATGCTTGGTCCTTCAGAGCCAATAGCCGGTGGCGCACGACCAATGATCCCCAGCTACCCTGTCAGATGTGGACAACCACTGCCACCAAACAAGTATTGACAAGATATAGGTAGTCTCTCTTCGTCCCAAGCGCCATTTAATGCTCTCTTTTCAAGGCAATCCTAAGCATTAAATGCATAGGATATGTGTTAGTTGCCACAGTCAAGCCTCATCAATGAAAATGTGGCTTAGCCACCACAGGGGTTCCAAGAAGTACAAAAAGTATGTCCACTTATACTATACATATCAATCAAGTGGATCAACTGCCATCAACCACGTCGTATCAAGACATTCTCATATGAGAAGGCCGCCAGACCTCCAAAAAGGGTAATTCACTATTCCTAATGTAAAAGAAAATTTACTGATCATCTTCTTCTTGCTTTCTATCTCTCTTCAGCTTAACTTGCTAACTAGAGCATCAGAGCGCTTACGCCGGGGCAAAACCGGCTAGTCTCAAGTTTCCTCCTCCCTCTGATAGGTGGGCCGCCAGCATTATTCACGGAGTTACGGCGCTTCGCCACGTGGTCAACCCAAAAAAACATCAATACATACACACACACATATATATATATATATATACTTCTTGTTGCTCTTTTAAAGTTTTATATACGCCAACATGGTATATGAGTTGAACAACGTATATTCCACTTACTAAAGCACCATAAGATTGAATACTTAAACGCAATTTAATCTCTCTTCACAACCATTTCAAACCAAAGCTGGCGAATCTAACAAAAAATATTATTCATGATTTCATAAATATATATCTATACTGGTTTCGTTGGATTCTTCGTACTAGATTAAACTCCCCTTCACTTCTGAGGCAATATTTGTGTCGTGTGTATTGCAGTCTACAAACGACCTATTTGATTTTTCATTATTACTCCATTTATAACTTCCTTGGATTTTTCCGGTGTTCATTCTAGTGTGAATTGAGATACTAGCATATCAAATTACATTTGTCCCACTAGAAAAATAATTCGTACATCTCATAGTTATTAAAAGCGCACGAAGCGCAGCCCTTGCGCTTCGCAGCGCCCTGCGCATGGGATTTAGCAGAAGTGCGTGCTTCGTGGGCTTTTTGCGCTTAAGCGCTGAACGCGAAGCGCAAAGCAAAGCGCGCTTTTGTCTTTCCTGGGCTTTGACCACTTAGTTAGGGTTTTGACTGAGTCTTTGACCACTTAAAAGTGAAAGCCCACACCAAACAGAAACGTTTCTGTCTCTCCTCCCACCTCACGCTGCTGCTGTCTTCCTCTTCTCTTCCTCCATCACGCCTCGGTAGTCACCGCGCCACCTGACAGAGCCGCCGCCGCCGCCGGAGGGAGCCACCGCAACCGCCGCACACGAGAACGAGGGTAATCTTCTCTCTCCCTCTTTTTTTTCCCTTCTTTTTCCCTCTGTTTTCGGTCAGATCAGAACTGGGTTTTGAAAAAAAAAAAAATTTTTGATTCTTTGTTCAATTAATTGAATTAATGGGTTCTTTAACTAATTCTAATAATAGGTTTTGTCATATTTTGTTTAATTTTTCTTTTTGCCTTTTATTATTTGGCTAATTTGTATTCAAAATTGAAAAGTTAAAATAAGAGTTATTATTCTATTGGCTTTAAAAATATGTGTTATATTTTATTTGTATATGCATAAATTGGATTTATTTTAATATGTTCATTTTTTTTCAATTTTTCAGCAGCACTTATAAGTTATAATGTCATCAAATCGAAAGGATCCGGGTTGGAATCATGGAAGTTTGATTAATCCGAATAATCAAAATGAAGGGATAAGGTGTCATTATTGCCACAAAGTGACGAAGGGAGGAATATCAAGACATAAACAACATCTTGTAGGGGGATTTAGAAATGCGGCGGCTTGCAAAAAAGTACCGGAACCGGTTAAGCAAGAATTTAAAGCAATTATGGAGGAAAAGCATAGATTGAAGAATACCATTGATACTATACCACATTTTGATGACATTGCCGAGCAAGAGTTGCAAGAAAATGATGAAGGGGAGTTTGAAGTTCAATCTACTTTTAAATATATATAATTTTTACATTGTGCGCTTTTTTTAAGCGCTATTGCCCCAGGGACCCTTTGCGCTTTTTTGCGCTTTGCGCTCTAAATAACTATGGTACATCTGTATCGGATAAATCGAAAATAGCCAACCAAAAAATCGTACGTATTTTAAGGCATTTGTCCCTTGTTATTTTTTATTTATTTCGTCTGATTATCCCTCTCTCCCCGCCTCCCCCTCTGTTTCTCTATCTCCATGTTAGATGTCTCCTTTTTGATCAACTACGGAATCACGTTCCCTCACATTGAAAATCGGCTATAAAAGACCATCACAAAATCCACCAGGCAAGCCAAAGTCAGGGTTGGGTTTATTCATCCATTGAAGGCCAAAATTTTCGTAATTCGACGCAACAAACAAGTAAATAGTCTAATTGTTCGATATTTGATTCTGTTCAGATTAGATTCCGTAACAATATGATAATGTAATTAATGTGAATGTTTTTCTTATAATGGAATACATTGGAAAATTTTTGGCCAGGAAAAAGCCAAATACTGGATAAATGTGTGATGATTGGAATGCGAAGTTAGACCTTCGTCGCCTTCAGTTGAACCACAACTTTCTCGTTCGGTTTATAAAAAACCATCAGTGAATCGGTAAGGAAAAGAAAGAACGGAGATGAGACAACGGTAAATCCAACCACGCGGATCATCGCTGGAGAATGATCTTTTTGAATAATGACATGGATTTCATATACTAAGGAGAGATCACAATTGTGTCCCCCCCCCCTCAGAAATTCATTGCATTATTTGATACGGGCAGCTCCAATCTGTGGGTTCCGTCCTTGGAATGTCATTCATCTGTGAGTAAAACTTGAGATTTAGTTTGATTGCTCATTAGGTTAGCTTTTATGACTCAATAGTGTTATTTAGTGTTGAATTCATATGCAGCCTACTTGCAATTCCCATGTAAGATACCAGGCCAACACCTCAAGTACTTACAAGAAGATCGGTATGAATTTAAATTTCGTATTTGTTTGTGACATAATTAATATATCTTAGCTTGTTGCCTATGATCTACTTATGCAAATTCAAATCTTCCACAATTCAGGAAAGCCTTGCCTAATTCCTTACGGCTCTGGATTAGTTTCTGGATATCTTAGCCAAGATAATATTGGAGTTAGTGATGTTGTGGTCAAAGATCAAGTTAGTTTCTATGGAATTAATCCTTGTCCTCTTCTGCTAATTTCTGGAGTAAAAATTGTGCTAAATTACGGTCATCCTTTTTTTAGGTTTTCACTGAGGCCACACGAGACCAGTAACTTTGGCCAGGTCATATTTGAGGGAATACTTGGGCTTCGTTTCCGAGAAATTTCTGTTGAGAAATCTGTCCCAGTCTGGTACGCGCCTTCTCTGTTTTCAATTTCTTTTTATTATGTGAAATAATCTTATTCTTATTGCATGATGATAGGTACAATATGTTAGATCAAGGCCTTGTTGATGAGCTGGTATTCTCTTTCTGGCTTAATCGCGATCCCAAAGCAAAAGTGGGAGGCGAGCTTGTCTTTGTTGAGAATTAGTATTTCACATCACACTGCGCAAGCATAAGTTCTAGCGTGAATTGTAAGCAGAGGAAGAGAGAAGAATTGGAGAAATTTGTATTTTCTGTTATTCCATCCAAAAGTTAGTTACAGAAAGAGAAAAGAGGGAATTTATATACAAGGCGTAAGCAATCGTGTGCGAATAGGTGCACACAAGCTGCTGAACAAGAAAATAAATACGCTTTTATAAGTAAAAACGTGTCTTGCAAAATTCCTCTTGCGATTTCTCTGAACCTGAAACTAAACGAATATTTCACAACCCCCCCTCAAGTTGGAGCGTGGGTGACTGAGACCAAGCCCAACTTGAGAATCAAATCACGAAATGGAGGACCACCCAACGGTTTAGTAAAAACATCAGCTAACTGTTGAGCAGACGAAACATGTTGTGGACGGACTAAACCTTCTTTAAACTTGTTGCGGACGATATGGCAGTCAATCTCAAGATGTTTGGTGTGCTCATGAAAGATTGGATTTTCAGTAATGTGTATGGCCGCTTGATTGTCACAGAAGAGTGGGATAGGGAGAGGTAACTGGAGCTGGAAGTCAATTAAGAGATAGAAAAGCCACCGCAATTCACAAACAGTAGATGCAAGGCTTCGGTACTCGGCTTCACAAGAGGATTTGGAGATGGTGGATTGTTTCTTGGTTTTCCAAGAGATAAGGGAACGTCCCAGAAAAATACAATAACCTGTGAGAGATTTTCGGGTGATGGGGCAGGAGGCCCAATCGGCAACACAGTAAGCACGAAGCGTAAGCTGATTATCAACTGGAAAATAAAGTCCAGCGGAAGAAGAACCTTTGAGATAACGAAGAACATGAGTTGCAGCATCCCAATGAGCAGTAGTAGGAGAATTAACAAATTGACTAAGCCGTTGAACGGCGTGACTAATATCTGGATGGGAGAGATTCAAATACAAAAGGCGTCCAACAAGACGTCTGTAACGCTCAGGATCAGGATATAGGGGAGTATTAGCAATGTGAGACTTGTGGCCTTTTGGCAGTGGAGTGGGAACAGCAGTGGCCTGTGTCAGTCCTATTTGGCATACCCAAGAAATATTTAGCATACCCCAAGTCTTGTGGCATACCTGTGTCAGTCCTGTGGGGAGTACTTAGATTGAGTAAGAAGAGTACCTTGAGAAGATTGAGCGATTTCCAAACCCAAGAAATATTTGGCATACCCCAAGTCCTTGATAGTGAATTTGGAATCCAAGAAGATCTTAATAGCCGTGATTTCCTCCCCATTTGGACCAGTGATAAGTACATCATCCACGTACACCAAGAGAGCTAAGAAGGTGGAACCGGATCCCTTAACAAAGAGACAATGATCATGTGCAGACTAGGTGAAACCATACGCAAGCAATTGACTGGTAAACTCTTGGTTCCATTGACGTGAGGCCTGTTTCAGACCATACAACGATCTCTCAAGCTTGCAGACTTGATTGGGTTGTGCTTTTGTGTATCCGTCAGGAGGTAACATGTATACTTCCTCATCCAAATACCCCGTGAAGGAATGCATTATTGATGTCCAATTGATGAACAACCCAGGAACAGGAGGTAGAAAGAGCCAAAAATAGCCGAACGGTAACCAATTTAGCAACAGGTGAGAAACTGTGCAGATAATCAATGCCAAAAGTTTGATTGAAACCTTTGGCCACTAAACGAGCCTTGTACCGATCCACTGACCCATCATCAAGGTATTTGATCTTAAAAACCCATCTTGAGCCTATAGCCTTCTTTCCAGGAGGCAAAGTTGTCAATTTCCAAGTGTTATTAGCCTCAAGTGCAGCCAACTCCGTTTGCATAGCTTGGATCCATGCATCATGTTTTACAGCCTCCTTATAAGAGGTAGGTTCTTTTGTAATTGATACATTAGCCATGAAGGAAGAATGAGAGGCAGAATATGCAATATGGATGGGAGAATTAAGTAAGAAGTGTACTGGATGACTGGGTAAACAGAGAGCCGTATTACAAACAAAATCTTGTAACCAAGATGGAGTTCGCTTGGACCTAGTACTAACTCTGGGAGGAGTCGAGTTTGGAATAGAGTCAAGAGAGGTAGGAGGAGAGGAAGTGGATTGACTAGAAGATGATAAGGGAACAGGTAGGTTGGTAGAAGGTCCACTTGACATACCATGTGCTGCAAGAGGATCAGTGAGGGAATGGGAAGTGTCTGGAGGATCAAGAGTAGCTAGAACAGGAAATGGGGTTGGAATATCAGGAGAGACATGAGGACTTGTGTGGTACGGGTAGATGTGCTCATAGAAGGTAACATCTCGAGAAGAAATAATAGACTGAGTGTCAAGATTATACAGTTTATACGCTTTCTTGCCACTACAATAGCCCAACATGACACATTTGAATGCTCGGGGGGCAAACTTTTCTTTATGTGGTGACATGTCGGCTGCATAGCATAAACAGCCAAAAGTTCGAAAGTGATCATAGGTGGGCGAAGCATGGAAGAGTAGCTCAAAGGATGTTTTCCAGTTTAAGAGATGGCTGGGAGTTCGGTTAAGAATGTATGTGGCAGTAAGGATAGCTTCTCCCCAAAAACTTTTTGGTAATTTGGAATGCAACATTAAAGCTCTCACTACCTGGAGCAAGTGTTTATGTTTTCTCTCAACCACACCATTTTGTTGGGGTGTATGAGAGCAAGATGTTTGATGTAAAATGCCCCTCTCTGAAAACATGGATTGACACTAGTGGTTAAGGAATTCAGTGCCGTTATCGGTTCTTATAGACTTAATCTTTGTATCAAATTGAGTTGGGATCATGTTCAAGAAGGAAAGGATAATGGAAGGAGTATGATGTTTGGAGGGCATAAGATAAGTCCAAGCCACCTTAGTAAAATCATCTACGATGGTTAAGAAGTAATGAGCTCTAGTAATACTTGCCACTCTATATGGACCCCATAAGTCCATGTGAATAAGCTCAAAGGCCTTTTTGGTGTGAATGCCACTTCTGGAGAAAGGAAGCCGGTGTTGTTTGGAAAGATGACAAATATCACATGGAGCAAGATCCTCAATGCTCCTATTGTGAGATAGAGAAGCATGTTTCATGGCTAAGGAGGAAATATGCCCGATTCTATAGTGCCACAACTTAGAAGAAGTGTGTTTGTTTGAGATAGTACTTTGATTACAGAGATGATGTTCAAGTTTATTTGAATCAATGATTCGATCAACACAGTTCATAGAATGAGGAAACGAAGTAGGAACATAACTATGTAAAACATTAGAAGAACCTACAATGGTTTGGTTACAACTGAAAGAGGAACTATCAAGAAGGCAGATGGTTCCTGAGACTTTGCCAACTGCTAACAGCTGCTTAGTCTTCAGGTCCTGTAAAAGACAATGTGAAGGGAAAAAAGTAAAAAGAATGTTAGACGTTTTGGCTAGCTTGCTAATAGAAAGAAGATTGTATTTAAAGGTTGGTACATAGAGTACATCTATAAGAACAATATCTGGGCTTAAGGTGACTTGACCAACATAAGTGACACTCTTTGTGGAACCATCTGGAAGAGTAATAGGGGTATATTTGTAAGGTTTGTGAAAGTTATGGAGAAGGTCAGGATGAGAACACATATGGGCAGAGGCTCCTGTATCAATAACCCAAGTACCTTTCCTCATTAAAGTAAGACTGGTAAAAGCATAATTCATGGCCATACCTGCAAAGTTCATGGCAAAATTAGCCTCTTCCACAATGCCACCCGATTTCTGCTTCATATATTTGGCCAACTCTTGTTTGACAATAGATGAGATTGCATTGCTCCAATCTCCACCACTGAAAGTAGAACCCTCTGCTTGATCAATTGGACTGTCCATTTTTTCAGTAACACTAGCAGCAAACCGTTTGTGACCTCCTACTCCTGCACTCCTAAACTCATTTCCAGACCCCTTTGATTCTTTTAGCTGCTTGTACCAATCCGATACACCATGTAACTTGAAACAAGTTTCTTTTGTATGTCCTGGAGTGCCACAATTAGTACAGAATCTATCACCTTTCTACTTGAAACCACCTCTTCCAATACTCTGAAATTTATTGTCAACACCTTTAGCCAATAAAGCATTATTCTCCATTTTATCAGAGAAAGAAACATGAACCTCTCTTTGTGCCTCCACCCTTTGTATGATTGAGAAAGCTTTATTAACCGCTGGTAAAGGATCCATAACCAATATTTGATTGCGTACTAAATCATACGTATCATTCAATCCCATGAGAAACTGCAAAAGCATATCAAAATTCAAGGTTTCTTCCATACATTCCGAAGCACCGCAATCACATTCACAAGTGCATCGAGGTACACCTTGTAAACAAGCCAACTCATCCCACAACGCCTTCAATTTGTTAAAGTAACTTGCCAACGACAAATTTCCTTGCGATATTGAACTAATTTCTCTTTTGATTTGATATAATAGCGGTCCATTACTCTGTCCATAGCATTGTTCCTAGATCAACCCAAAGATCCCTAGCATTATCCGCATATATGAAGCCTTGGACAAGATCTTTAGAAATGGAATTTAAAATCCATGAGATTACCATGCTATTCACTCTTCGCCACTACTTAAAATTTGGATCATCCCCCTCGGTTTAACAATAGATCCATCGATAAACCCTAACTTCATCTTGGCTTCTAAGGCAATTTTAATAGATCGACTCCAAGCTCAAAAAATTTTTTCCATTCATTTGCACATTGACCAGTAACATTCCAGGATAATCCGAGCTATGAAGTACCAACAACTCATCTAGAGCAGTAGTCATTATGCAGTAAGGAAACGTACCAGAGAACAGAGTCAATGAGGAGAAATCCAAACTCAGCTGGATAGCACTGGCCAGGTATTGAGATGATCCAGGCATAGGATCGATCCGATCAGCAACCATGCTCTGATACCATGTTGAGAATCAGCATTTCACATCACACTGCGCAAGCGTAAGTTCTAGCGTGAATTGTAAGCAGAGGAAGAGAGAAGAATTGGAGAAATTTGTATTTTTGTTATTCCATCCAAAAGTTAGTTACAAAAAGAGAAAAGAGGGAATTTATATACAAGGCGTAAGCAATCGTGTGCGTACAGGTGCACACAAGCTGCTGAACAAGAAAATAAATACGCTTTTATAAGTAAAAACGTGTCTTGCAAAATTCCTCTTGCGACTTCTCTGAACCTGAAACTAAACGAATATTTCACAGTCTCTGGTGGAGTTGACCCTGAACACTACAAAGGAAGTCATACTTATGTCAACATAACAAGAAAGGGGTATTGGCAGGTATTTTGACAAAATATATAGGACTTGTCATTTTTAGCATATTCGTTTTACTTATGTACTAAAGTTTGATTTGTAATGCTCTTTCTCATAAATATTTTTTATGCGCTAGTTTGAAATGGATGATTTCCTGATCGGGAACAAGTCAATGGGTGAGTTTTGCACTACTCTTTGAAACAAAGGGTTGTTACGTAGCTATATGTATTTGCCTATTTGGTATATGTAGAATTAGGTTGCATTAAATTTTTGTGCCTGAAATTCTTATCATTTGTTCTGCTAGGTTTTTGTGACGATGGATGTGCTGCTATCGTGGATTCAGGAATATCCTTCCTTATAGGTACGTGCCTTCCAACGTTTTTGATTTCTTGAAATAAGAATTGTTATAAAACTTAATCAAATGGGGTTGGTGCAGGATTCTTGGGAACGTGTTCATGGGCGCGTATGACACTGTCTTCGATTATGGCAACCTCCCACTGGGTTTTGCTGAAACTCCCTGAATGAACATATGATGCCCAATAACCATAATATGTTTTTAAGAAGGCTAGGGGATGTTTAATTTTTATTATCATGTAAACAAGGACACAAAGTTAGCTGATGGTTCTACCTTTTTGCTCTTTGTATGTATGTTTTTGTGGCTTTATGTAAGATAGCATCATTTTCTTATTGATCATGGAGAGGCACTATGCCTTTACGGTTTCATGCCGGCATTACTTGTCGTTTGGATTCTAAAATGAAATTCACTATGAGACCTAATGTCTTCTAGATCATGCCCCAAAAATGCATTCGTAACACCTCCTTTTAACAAATGTTTTTGTTATGACAGTGAGTAGGTTTATCAATGGATTGAACTTTAATTTACAAAATATTTGATGAGTCATATTAAGTTTACAAATTTTCGTAATTATAAATGGATGCGTTGAATATGAAATTAAGCAATTCAATCTTCTAAAAGGTTGAATTTAATTTTAATAATATTCTTTTATTAAATCCATAACTTACATATAAAAGGATAATTAAACTATAATACCCTTAAAATTTATACTAGAAGAAACTGGATTGTCTAATTGAAGAATAATTTACAAAATAATATTCATGTTTTATATTGAGAAGTTGAGAACTTACTTGAAAAGAATGGAGGTGTTGATTTTCCCGAATACCAAAATGTCAAGCGTCAATATGCGCAAAAATGGAAGTAGTGAGACTAACTTCGAGAATTTGAGGTTAAATCGAAAAATCTTGAAAGTTGAAGGGTCAAGTTAGAGGCAGATCATAGTTAGGGCGTCATTTTGCAAACTTTAGAAAGAGATATAGTATAATTCGAATTTTAGCTTCTTGTTCCTTCTCAAACCCAACACACACACACTCCTTACACACAATCACACACTCTTTAAATAATTACACTTGTAACTGTTCTTGAAAATTCGGATATGTAGGATTTGAAATAAATAATCATTTTATCTATTATGGCTGCCAAAATAATTTTTGCAGAAAAAAATTATATTTTGTTTGTAGCATCTTTAATTTATCCCTAAACATTTTATATGAGTTGCCATAAATTTTTAGGAATTCAATAATGGTACAAAACTATAATAAGAAGAACTAATCAAAGAAACCCTTTTGTTCAGAGACATAATTAAAAGGATCCTAAAAGCAGAGAAGATCACAGGATCAAAGGTCTAATTCAATGTTAAGCACAAAGAAATAAAATATAATAATAATAATAATAATAATAATAATAATAAAAAACTTATCAACAGTGATGTTATGTCACGATTCATTACTCCATATCTCTTTCCAACGATGAGATTTTGCCATTTCTGGATATAGGATTTAATTTTGTTATACATAGTCAATTCAAAATATCCTAAAAACGCCATTCATACACATATTCACCCAAAGGAGTAAAAAAGAAAGTAGAACATCCTAATTTAATGTTTTTTTTTTTTTTTTGTAATTAGACTAATTTAAGTTTTAACGATTGATATGGCAGCGTAAGAAAGTGAATTTCACCACGGGTTACCAATTAATAGAACATGGGCTGTCAATTTCTCTTGAAAGTTCAATAATTGATAGCATAAAAATAGTGAATGTTACTAATTAGGACCAACTATTGACTTTCCAAAGCTACCAACTGGAGAAAACTTACCCTCAAAAAGAAAAGAAAATGAAGAGACTACACTCTAATAGTAATGGCCCTGAAATTTCACTTACCAACCTTTGCTTTACACTACAACTATTTTCATTTCTTTTTTAGCGCCCCTAACATTATTAATTTGCACTTCCCTTTATAAATACAACATCCTAATTTAAAGTTTTCTTTCTTTGTAATTAGCCTAATTTAAGGTTTAATAATTGATATGGCAGCGTAATAAAGTGAATGTCACCATGGGATACCAATTAATAGAACACAGGCTGTCAATTTCTCTTGGAAATTCAACAATTGGTAGCATAAAAAAAAGTGAACGTTACCAATTAGGACGAACTATTGATTTTCCAAAGCTACCAAGTGAAGAAACTTACCCTCGAAAAGAAAATAAAATGACGAAACTATACTGCCTAATAGTAATAGTCCTGAAGTTTCGTTACCAGTCTCTGTTTTACACTACAACTACTTCCACTACCTAACATCCTAACATTATTAATTTACACTTTCCTTTATAAAAAATAAAAAAAAAAAATCCCAATTTACACACAATCACACCATAAACACACACCAAACGCTTTCATTTCTTCACCGAATCATGCGAAGTTATGTACCATCTTAACCCTCTCAACGTGATGAGTTGAACTGTGGTGACAAAAGTAGTGGTTCTTGAATATAATTAGTAAGAATCTGTGAGATAGAATTGGGCATTTTAATTACTAGATACTACATTTCCTTCTCAGATTTGTAAAACATAATTGGTCAGAATTATCTAAAAGTATTCAAACTGCTATGGCATTCTGTTCTTACTTTATTACAATATATATCCCACCTAATACAACTACTCAAAAAAAAAATTCAATTACAGTAGTTTATTTTAATTGAATCACAAGCCATATATTTAGCAATATAAATATATGTGGCACGTAATGAGGAAAAATAAGATAAAAAGTCAATAAATCATTAATTATTTGTCAAATAGTATATATTGTGGTCACATTAATTCAACAAAAAGTCATTTTCCCTTAAGCTATAAAAATACCTCTCCCCACCAATTACCAGTTGATCTAGCGGGATGAAGCGCTAGATCCCTTAAGTAAGGTTAAGGGTTCGAACCTTAGCATTGTGAATGGAGCAACTTGGTTGGGAGAGTCGCCCCCGCAATGGGCCTCTATAGTACCCGATCCGGATTAGTCGGCCAATGAGCCGGAACAGGGTGGATAAAACCAAAAAAAAAAAAAATACCTCTCCCCACCCCCTTTCCACGCACACATTTGGTATTAATCACATCATTGTAGAAGAGATAGAACATTGAACATATAAAAACATGGCAACCAATTTTCGTTCGTTTGTATTTGCATTTCTCTTAGTTCTAGTGGCTTCAAATTTGTTTGCATTGGCCATCTATGGTATTTGGGCACCAATCCAGAACCTGAAAGACCATATGTGGCCAATCTTGCAAAATATGCAGTGTCAAAACAAAAGGCTAAAACTAAACAAACATTGGAGTTCATAAGAATCCTCAATCGAGAGATAGGATTGTACGGGCCTACTTGCTCCATTAATGGTAAGATAGTGTTTGCTCGATTCATATGAAACAAAAGTATCTATGGTAATCTCCCTCAGAATCACTTAGCCTAAGATGTCCAACTTTTAAATCAGACCTAGTTTGTTTAACAATTTGAAGGTCCAAGGGCCTCTTTTTCAGGGTGATTCTTGTTAGTCCATCTGACGACCACAACAAAGCCCACAAATAGATTGACAACAAATAGTACCACTTCATGTTTTCAACAATTCCCTGTATATATGTCAAAAACAAACAAATATACATATATATATATATATATCAACAAGACTAACATAGTCACAACACAAATCCAACAACTTATGATTGATCGTAACAAACCAAATGAACAAGTAAACAACTTAAGACATGAAGGCTAAAACCAAACTAGCATACAACATACAAAACAAAACCAAGAAAAACATATGAGACTTTATCTACAATAACAGTAGTTGATGATGATTAAAAAACTCACACATAATGGGCTGTTGAAGAAAGTAACTATAACAATCAAGAAAGTTTATGCAACAATAGATGAAGAAAAAGAAAGTTTTCAAATTTCAAACCTTTTGTTATCTCACAGCACTAAAGTCAAACCAAAAAAGAGTGGGAGGTTTAGTTTTCTAACAGTCCACAGGGAAGAAAGTGTAGTCAGGTGAGTTGGTGACTCTGCGAGTTAGATAATTTATAGGCTGCTCATCAAAAATAAATATAAAAGATAAATTTGCAGGCTAATGGCTCATTTGGGATGGATCAACGGATGATAGGTTTTGATAGACTATTCTATAAAAGGTGGGGCTATGATTACACAATCCAGCAAAAGAGATTACACAA
>JAOWBU010000695.1:0-25000 GCA_026212405.1 Petrea volubilis
TGAATATTTGAGAAAATTCAAATTTCAAACCAAGCAAGCGCAGAGAATAACTCAATAAATATTGTCCTATGAATTATAGTTGTTTTTACACTTTGATTATCATTTTTTTAAATTACATTTTATTATATAAACCGCAAGAGATTCAAACGTTGCTAACAAAATTATTTTTCAACTAAAAATGGAATCGGGTTGTCGTATTGCTATCGTGGATATTTCTTCTCTATTATGATGGGGTACCATGAGGTTTGCTTAAATTATAAAATAAACCCTCTTGTTTGGAAAATTACCTAACAAATCTGGAATTTACAAATGTTTTACAATGTCAACCTTCTGTCTACAAACGTTAGGGTTTGTAACGAAAATTGTCAAATTTTTGTTTCGTTCTTCCTATTTTACCATTTTGGTCAAAGTTTGAACATATTTGACTAATTTTTTAGGACTAAAATGCCCTTTGGGTCTGATTCATGTAGAAATGTTTGATAGTAATAAGAGTTACAGCAAAATCAGATTTGACCCAAAGAGCATTTTAGTCCAAAAAAAATAGTCAAATATGTTCAAACTTTGACCAAAAAGGTAAAATAAGAAGAACGAAACAAAAATTTGACAATTTCCGTTACAATCCTAACGTTTGTAGATAGAAGGTTGACATTGTAAAACATTTGCAAATTCCAGGTTTGTTAGGTAATTTTCCAAACAATAGGGTTTATTTTGTAATTTAAGCAAACCTCAGGGTACCCCAGCGTAATTATCCCTAAAAATAAATAAATAAATAAAATTTTGCACCCCAAAATAATTTTAAAATTTCTCAATTTTGTATGAGTTAATTTTATCTTTAAAATCGTTTTATGATGTTGTCCAGTCACTTACTCACTTTCCACCATTTACTTTGATTTGAAAGTAATTATGAACGGCAAAGTACAAATGATGCATAGTTTGAATGGTAAAATATAATTAAAAAATATAATTATTATAATGTAAAAAATGGTTACAAATCATGAGACAGGTTGTTTTTAGTCCAAGGTAATTTCAATATTGTTGATTTTTTTTTAAATTATAACTTTTGATTTCAATGGTAGTAAAAATAAAAAAAACAATTACATAGTGAATAGGTATCTTATGGGTCAAAAATAGCAGTAACCAACATAAATATGATATTTACATCATAACTATCTTTTCAATAATTAAAAAGTTTATTAATTGCCCATCTCAAAATTTCTGAAAGTAATTACCTCTTTATTAATTTTAAAACATTCTAATCCCTTGAATCATAATTTTTTAATTTGATTAGCCTCTCGTCTCTAAATGTCTAAACCTTAGTAATTCTTATTAATATTAAAAAAAATTAATCCCTTAATTATATTTTATAATCTTAAAATATATAAATTATTTTTTAAAATATTTTATTTTTAAGATATATAATTTATGATTTTTGTTTTGTATTTTAAGATATAAAAGGATTAATTACATTCACACCTCCCCCGAGATTGTTAAATTACCAAGTAACCCTATAACATTTATACTTGCAATGATCTATGTTTTAGTTTGCATAATTGGGAAACCCAGCCCCAAAAATCCAGAAAGTCCAAATTTCCACGAAATAAATATATATATATATATATATATATTTGAAATGACAGCAGCTACATTGGGTAGAGGCACATTTGTCCCTCAATTTATTGAAAAGAAATATACATATATATATATATACATATTATTTTTTATTATTCCTGCATTCGAAGGAGAGAGAGAGACCTCATTCTCATTTCAATAAAAAATCTAAAAAAATATATATTTCTTCAATTAAAATTCATTTATAATTAAACTTCTGGACATTTAAATAATGATTTTATTTTTGCAAGCGCTCACGAGAATCCCAAAAGAAGTTATTGCTTGTTAAACGATTAAACTTTGGGGGGGGGGGGGGGGGGGGTATCAATGTAATTACAAAAATTATAAGGGAACTTAATAGTTGATGCTGCATATAAACGGTTTTGATATGAATTGAGGGCTTTGTTTGAAAGTTGTTGTGGTCCTCACTCACAAACAGAATGAATCAACATGAGGCTAGTTGATTTTGTCATAGCATAGATTTTTTTGACGCTCATGTCAGTTTTTCGATTATTTTTGTGAAATGAATAAAATAAAAGCAGTATGCAGTGAGAAATTAATTTTGCATCTCCTACCATTCTAACTTGAGGGAGCATAATTTTATGCAATGACCGTGATTAGACGAGTCTGATGAGGATTAATCCATCATATGTTAGTTAATGATAGCACAACGTGTCGATTGTTGTCTTTTTGTCTTTGAAGATAACATCCATGATTGGTTGGCCATACTTATTATTTAATGACATGATATATTTAGATTAAATACATATTCCATACATTTAGTACTAAAGATATTCTCATGCCCGAGCATTAATTACACATGGAATTAAAACGAATCATGTAGCAATATCAATAGTGGTTGGAAAATATAAACATGTCTGCTTGTAATGGCGTGAGTGATAGTCACATGTTAGGTAAACTATATAAAACGAGTTCCAAGTAGAGTTATTAGAGGGTCTATAGACCCTTAACACCATCCTCTAATTTGTGTGTGCCTTGAGGCCTTGTGCCTCTAGACACTCGATAATTCCCTATAGATGGCATTCTCGATGATACCTTATGACACCTCAATAGGAATGCCTCAAGGAGTCCCTCGAACCACCTTGTCTAATTGTGAGCACTCAAAACATTGCTATTAAGGGCATTCATGGGATATTTGAGGTAAGCTTCCTTAAAATCATCTCTTGCGGTTATTTTGAGGGTCTCACCGATGCCGCATATATCATTTGTTCGTCCGAGAGAGGTCAGACCCCTTGAGAGGTATCTACGATAACCTTTGATCCTATCTCGATGACTCTTTCCAAATAAATCTATGCTTCATGCTATTTTGAATTTGTCATTTGAATGACATGTCCCTTATGGTGAAATTAAGATGGCGTGTCTAATTAAATGGGGTAGTACCAAACCCATTTAATGTAATTACCCTGATAAATAAACAAACAAATAGAATGTTCATAAATTAATTTTAATATAAATAATATTCTACATGTAAAATGAGTAGGTAAATAGATCTAATTTATAATTAAATATTAAAAAAACTAATGTAAGAAAATCAAGGATAATTTTGTGTCAAAAAAGAAATTGGGTAAAAATCAATAATTGGGCACATTGCAATGGAATTTTTAGTGGAATGAGGTTTTTGGTTGGGAATTTATTTAACAAAAACCCGTCTTTTTTTTGGTACCTCACATAAATTATTTCTACATATTTCCCAAAATATCTAATGAAAGAGCCATTTATATGAGCAAGCATTCCCTCGCATTGAACAGCCTCTCCCACACCGAGGTGGAAGTTCATTATACCATACAAAACATAAACCCTCCACCCTTATCCCCTTCCTCTCTTCTTCTCCACCTTCCAAATACCGCCACCATCAACAATGGCGTGCTCTTCATCTGTTATCGGAGTTTCATCCATATACCAATCAAACCCATCTCTTGACCACTCCAAACGCCCCACTTCAACCCCACCCTTATCCCTCCATTTCTCCGCAGCCCACAACCCGTTGAGAGCTTTTACTTCCGCCTCGCGACTCAAGCCGGCCGCCGGAGGTTCGAATTCTTTCGTCGCTTCAGCGGTCTTCACTCCGAACTCATCGGTTTTGAGCGAGGAGGCGTTTAAGGGGCTTGGCGGTTTCGGAAAGGGGGGCGTAGATGTTAGCGAGAGTGAATATGAAGAGTCCGAGGGGGGATTGGAGGAGAATGAGGATGAACTCGATGTTTCTAAACTGGGTTTGCCCCAGCGCCTTGTGGAGGGCCTCGAGAAGCGTGGGATTACTCAGCTTTTCCCTATTCAAGTATGTTTTTAAGTGCTATTGTTTCTCTTTGATTTTTCACATGTTATGCTTGTTTTCTGAACTGGGTTCTTGGTTTGATGGTTGAGAGTAGAGTTGCCTGGTTTACCCAGTAGGCTACTTTGCCCATTTGCAAAAGTGGGAAGTCCAAGTCTCGAGGATAGTGAAAGTAATTTAATGGCTTGCTAGCTTCACATTTAATATGAAAAGGAAGTATAGTATCCGTGGAGATTAATCACACAAGCTATATAAGCACACAACTCAAGAAGAGAAGAGAATATATTTCCAAAATCGATGACATGTTTTTTTCACAATGATGTCTGTCTTATGTCTTTTGCCTTAAACTTGACCATGAGGGAAGGGTTCACTTCCCTTTTACTTAAGAGTAACTATGCCACTCTGTTTTGTTGCCACTGCGCCGCAACGTAATAGTTTTGAAAGACTTAATCACTTCATTACTCGACTTCCAGTACATTCTTTCTATTACTAGTTTTTTGTTTTAATTGGAAGCACACATCTCTATCTATGCTTCAATCCATTTGACACTGGAGCTTTCAGCTTTTGGATAATACTTGCCCTGATTAAGTTTTCTCTTACATTTTGTTTATGCAGAGAGCTGTTCTAGTGCCAGCATTGGATGGTCGCGACATAATTGCCCGTGCAAAGACTGGGACTGGAAAAACATTAGCCTTTGGTATTCCAATAATCAAGGGACTCAATGAAACTGAACAAGCAAGAGGTTTTTTGAGGTGGATGACATGCTGTTGCTTAAATCACATGTTGTTGGTTACTTTTAAACTTTGATCAGTGAAATAACAAGTTTTTTTGTTTGTTTGAAGACGGGGGCGGCTTCCAAAAGTATTGGTCCTTGCACCTACTAGGGAATTGGCCAAGCAAGTGGAAAAGGAATTCAAAGAGTCTGCCCCATACTTGAACACTGTCTGCATCTATGGAGGTGTTTCATACAATACGCAGCAGACTGCACTTACACGTGGAGTTGATGTCGTGGTTGGGACTCCTGGTAGAATTATTGACCTGATCAATAACAACAGCCTGAAGTTAGGGGAAGTTCAATATTTGGTCCTGGATGAAGCAGATCAAATGCTTGCTGTTGGATTTGAGGAAGATGTGGAAGTCATTCTGGAAAAGCTTCCTTCAGAGAGGCAGAGCATGCTTTTCTCAGCAACCATGCCTGGCTGGGTTAAAAAATTGGCCAGAAAATATTTAAATAATCCTCTGACCATTGATCTCGTAAGTTTCTGCTTTACATCACATAAATACAACTGAATATTTAATGGTAATCCGATTTCCTACATCAAGTTTATGGTAAGATACCAACTTGTTCCAGGCCATATCAACAATTTTTTAATTGTTTTTCTGTCTCCACATCTTCTGTTTCTTCGTAATAGGTTGGTGATCATGAAGAAAAGTTAGCAGAAGGGATTAAATTGTATGCTATTCCAACTACAGCAACATCCAAGCGGACGATCCTTGGGGATCTTGTGACGGTATGAGTCAGTTGCTTACTTTGTTGAAATTGCAGTTTGTCATGTTCTATAGTAGTTTTGACTTGTACTTCCTATAATGTATTGCACTTGCAATACAAGTGTCATGTAGCGTCTTAATTGTTTGACTCTCTCCAGGTATACGCAAAGGGTGGAAAAGCCATTGTTTTCACACAGACTAAACGAGATGCTGATGAAGTCTCATTGGCATTAACAAGTAGCATTCCTTCAGAGGCACTGCATGGGGACATTTCTCAACACCAGAGGGAAAGAACTTTAAATGGCTTTAGGCAAGGAAAATTTACTGTGCTGGTTGCTACTGATGTGGCAGCTCGTGGGCTTGATATTCCAAATGTTGACCTTGTAAGTTTGCATAAGTTTACACAGTATCTCCAGTCTGGTTGTATTTCTGTGGTCTGCTGCTTTGATCTCTTTGAATTTGTTTTGTTGATAGGATTCTTGGCATATAGCTTCTTAATTTACTGTATGTCTGTTTACCTGGCATTCATGTATGCTTGGTGGGACTCTTCTTTTTTGTAGATTATTCATTATGAACTTCCAAACGACCCAGAAACGTTCGTTCATCGTTCTGGCCGAACAGGACGTGCAGGAAAAGAAGGCACAGCTGTTTTGATGTTCACAAGTAGCCAGAGGCGGACTGTCAAATCTCTTGAGCGTGATGTTGGGTGCAAGTTTGAGTATATCAGTCCACCATCTGTTGAAGAGGTTTTGGAATCATCTGCTGAGCAAGTAGTTTCCACTCTCGGTGGAGTTCATCCTGAATCTGTTGAGTACTTCACTCCAACTGCAAAAAAACTCTTTGAAGAACAGGGAGTTGATGCTCTTGCTGCTGCCCTAGCGACCTTGAGTGGTTTTTCACAGCCGCCATCATCTCGTTCTCTTATTACTCATGAACAGGTAAATAATAGCGCAACAACTTCTCAAATTTAGTTGCTTGACTACTACAAATAAACACTTATTAGTATGACTTTTTTGTGAACGTGTGCCAAAGTGCAATTCTCTTTATTTGTTTGTGTTGTGGTCAGCTACTGCTACGGAGTTCTGTGAAGGAGATTTTGTATTTTGATTGTATTTTTATTATTTGTCTTGCACCTGGTTGGCCATAAAGTTGTAATGCTTTCTCAGAAATGGCGTGAATGTATAAGCTACTATTGGTGACTTTACAAAATTTTCATGCCATGTTGAATATTAAAGCTTGAATCTCTGTGCTTGGTTTGGCATTGAATTTGGATTGTTTGGTTTCACTGCAGGGTTTAGTAACGTTGCAGTTGACACGCGAGACTGGTTATTCTCGAGGGTATCTATCTGCTAGATCTGTCACAGGGTTTCTGTCTGATGTGTATTCTGCTGCTGCTGATGAAATAGGCAAAATACATCTTATTGCAGATGATAAGGTAATTGTTTGATTGATGCCGAGTAAACTTTGTGATGGTAATGCATCAATACATGAGTTTTGTTCTAATTAATTAACTGGAGATGTGCTGTCAGGTTCAAGGAGCAGTTTTTGATCTCCCAGAAGAGATTGCAAAAGAGTTACTAAATAAGGAGCTACCGCCTGGTAACACTATCACCAAGATCACTAAGGTGAGAACATGTTCTGGATCCCTGTTTCCCTATAATCTTAGTAAAACGTTCTGCAACGTGACAGCTGTAGCCACATTTGAGTTGCATATGGTTCCCATGTCATATCCTTTATGGATCTCTATCAACATTGTGATTTGGCACCCTTTGTTTTTGCCTTGTGTTTGCAGTTGCCTCCTTTGCAAGACGATGGGCCTGCAAGTGATTATTATGGCAGGTTCTCTAACAGCGACAGGCGCAGTAACAGACGTTCGCCAAGAGGTTCAATGGACCGAAGGGGTTTTAGATCTTCCAGGGACTGGTTGGATGGCGATGATGATGATGAGTTTGGCGTCAAGAGAGGTGGTCGTGGTGGTAGAAGTGAAAACAGATGGTCCAGGAACTCAAGAAGCAGTGGCAGTGATTGGCTAATTGATGATAGGCGATCAAGTAGGTCACCATCTTTTGGGTCACCATCTTTTGGGTCAAAGGACAGGTACATCTCTACCGAAATGCATCTTACTCTCTTTGGTGCGATTACTTTTGTACATTGCTGTCCCAAAAACTCGTGTTTGTAGCAATTTAAACATCAAAAATCGCTGGATGTGCGTTTTTTCTTTTTCCTATCTCATCTCATGTTTGACGTGCATTCATATGTTCTCTGCAGAAGCTTTGGAGGTGCATGTTTCAACTGTGGACGTACCGGGCATCGCGCATCTGAATGCCCCAACAAGAACGACTACTAGTTCCACTGCCGGTTTGATCATCCTTCATCCATCCCATTTGTGCTCCCGAGGAGGTGAAAAGTATGCCATTGCCCAGCAAAGCCTGATTGGTTTCTTGCTAGTGGCAGTGTTTAGGTCCCGCATTGTCTGCAAAACGTATCCAGTAGAAACTTTTGCGAGCTTCAAACTTCACAGCCAGTGAGCTACTTGATATTTTTTGGCCAGGCTGATTTTTTTTCCCCTTGTTTTTGGTCTGTGATATGCCTACAGAAGCCTGGTGATGATTTTGGGTAGCTAGATAGAAATCATTTGTGTTCCTGACTAAGTGCATATACAAATGTCTTAGAAAATGTTTTTTAACCACGTCGATGTTGTATTTTACCCTGGATGTTATTGCTTAACTATTATACAATCATTTCTGGATATTTATTGATACCTTTGACTAATCAATACGACACTAAACGCATCGCATTCCCACGGTGGTAGTATGTTACATCTGATGCACACCAAGTAGTATGGATGATATGTATATGTGTTCAAATTTGGTTAATTTACCTAAATAAGTAAATATAAATGCCATGTATCATGAATGTGTCGTTAAATCTCAACTCGTGAAAGAAACTGTTGAACTAGATTGTTTAATGTTTCGGAACTTATTGCGATCAACAATAAATTTTAAACAGCTTTCACGAAATCACTCCTTAATTAATTAACTAAATCCCCATTAAGTGCGGATTACCCGAACAAAAAAAATCCGAGAACCATGTAGTCTTCGATTATTAATTACGTCGGCCTTTGCTAGCCCAACAAGATGAAAATATCTAGGCTTGAATCCGTCAGGCGATGACATGGGAAGGGCCCAAAGATCACTACCCCAATTTTGAAAACATTGCTTGAATCATTATTTGGGCTTGGTTGAACAATTGATCCTGTAACTTCCATCAGGCTGTTGGCTGTTGTAGATCAGGAAATTCTTCGGTGTCTTTGCTCATTCAACCGGTGAATTTTCAGAATATCCGACAGGAAATCGTATTTCTGTTGAAGCAGACAGGATTAATTAGCAACATAAAATGGCTGAAATGAGCTTGGGTATCCTCATAGATATTGTGGATGAGGAATGGATGAGGGATACTCTGCCTGATGACGGTACTTTCTATTTCCGCGCTTTTTCCCTTCATTTTACAGGCTTATTATCGTAACTAACTCGGATATCAATGGCGGCGGTTTTTTTTTTTTTTCCAGATCTTCCACTGCCTCCTGTGCTTGCTTCTAGGACCGATGACACTGAAGATACAAGTAAGTTACTTTTTCAACCGATCCAAGTACTTGGATTAGGATATTGTTATCTAAATCTAGGGTTTATTTGTAATTTATGCATGAAGTTTGAGTTTTGGAATTGTTGGAAATCTTAGGTTACACTTGGATTTTAGGAAAGGATTTGGGGCTAAGGATTTGCAAAATGACTCCAGAATTAGTTGAATTTGATCTCAGCATAATACCGGAAGAAATTACTTAAAATTGTCACTCAGGATTGAAGGTTTGTAATTGCTCGAAATTATTCAGAGAAACGTAATTGATTTGTTATAAATTTTCAAATCCTTAGCTTCTAAAATTAGGTCCTCCATTCAAATGCTAAAAAATTGAGATTTTTTTTTTCTTTGCAAAGGCTTATCTTTCAAATGCTAAAAGTCTGAAGATATTTCCTGGAGTCTTGCATAACTGTGTGTCCATTATGATCAATCAAAGTTCAATTCTACTGTCTAATCATTCCACTTAATGGATTTCTCAATTGAAAATGCATCAACAAACGGAATCCTGGCATTAAGTTTTACAGTTGACAGGAATAGTGTCTGTGGAACTTATGGGAAGATTTGAGTCATGGAAGAAGGCAAAATGCGAGTTGTATTAGAATGATATGAATATTGTTGCAGATGAGTTCCAGCTCCTGCCAGGATAGTGTTTCTTCTAATTTTATTTAATAAAACAATTCTATTTCTGTTTCTTGTGCTTCATCCCTGCCTGGAATGCCATAGTTCAAGTTGGCACTAGGCCAAAGAAAGATTTAAAAGTAAAAATTTTCTCACTTGACGTGGGAGTTGAACTGCATTACACAATAGTTACCGATGTCTAGTGTGCTGAAATAAAAACTTTGGAAAGTAGAAAGTGAGTACATTGATTTTGTTTAAGAGGAAACAAGAATGGACTTTGGTAGTTTCAGGTACTGTTAGTAAAACTCAAAAGAAATCATTGTTTGAAGAAACAAAATCCTACTCATGATTTGTGATGCTATATTTAGTGTAATTTGTAGTCGAAAATAGACTAATAGCTTGTAGCTGTATTTTTGCATGCTTCTTTAACATTAGCAACGAATTCTTACTTTGTCATATGAATCTTATTTCTGTTGTTTGTAAGAGATGCTCAAGGATTTTGTTGTCAGTTGACTTTGTAACAGCTCATGTAAATATTTAGTTGTTGAAAAACATTTTGCTTTGTGTGGTCATCATTCGTCTGATTCTCAATTATGAGAACTATTCAAGCTTTGTACTTGCCATGTTTTCATTACTCCCTTCAATCTTCTTGGATTTGCTTAACTTTGCTTGCCTTTAATGAATTTTCTTCTGTTCTCAGACCAGGAAACTCAACAAGTTGACACTGATACTTGGCATGATCTTGCACTGGGTAACCAATGAGGCCCGTATGAGGAGGCAAATGCAGATTGAACTCTTAAAAATGTGATTATTAGAGATGACATTATTATTATTATTATGTGATTAGGGCTTTCGAGTTTGGACATTTAGATGATTACATAGTATTTGTATCAACTACATATTCTACATAATCTTTTCTTGAGCATGCTGCGACCTCTGAATCTCTTCAATCCTTCTTCTACTGTTATGTCAAATTACGCGATTATTTCGTCAAGTATGTCAAAAATATGGCATGTTAAAAATTTATATTCATAAAAGCAACAATATTTTAGAGGCACCCGCTTGCTTCCCGCTTGCTTCGAGCAAGCCTTTCCCCATAATCCACCTTTACAAGCAAATGATATTCTTTAAACTACTTCCACATCATGTCCAACGAGATCAACTGAAATATCTCTCTCAAGAATGAAGTCTGGATGAACTCAAACAAAATCCATGCATCTCGTCAGGAACGAGAATGAACCTGAAGACGCCTGATAAACAAACAAACAAGTACAATTTTCTTCCAACCAGGCTCAACTACGCCCGTATGAAACCCGAGATCCAAATGTTTAACGAAAGGTTGAAGGATGTTCTTGACGCCGACATGATTCCACTCCAATGATTCCCACCATTCTTTGTCTTCTTTGCCTATCCTGATCTGTTTGAGGTTCCGGGGAGGAGATGGTTGTCCATTGAGACGAGGCATATACAATGGCAACCTCTTCAGTCTATGGCACTGGAAAAGGCCGATGGTTTCGATTGAGTCACAGACCATCGTCACCCTGCTGATGCTTCTTAATTCTGGCAACCATTTCAGAGATAATGCTTTCAACTTGGGTATTGTAACAATGGCTTCATCATCCAGTTCATATCCCTCATCTTCTCCTATAATTTCCTCCATTTCTGCGCATTCAGAGATGTAAACCTCTTCAAGATTGCAGAAGTTCTGCAGCAGTGTTAACGTGAACAGCTTCTTAATTTTGTTGCAAAATTCGATGCGCAGCTTTTTAAGACAAGAGAAGGTTCCACTTGGAAGGGCAGCTGCGCTTGCATCCCACCATATGAGAGAAGTGAGATTAGGCAACCAAGTGAGGATTAAGTTTTCGAGACTTTGGAAGGGGAAGCAGATCAAATCGGTGGAGGTGGACAGAGTCGAAATGCGCTCTACCTTATTGCAGTGATGGATTCTCAAGCTTTTCAAGCTTCTCGAGCTATTCAATGATGGGAACGTATCTGATAAGCAGCTACTCAGGCCAACACACTTGGCGATTTTCAAGTCCTGGATGTCATGTGGGAGCAACACTTCCTCTTCTTCTCCTCCTCCTCCTCTCTTAAAGCAGTATCCCTTTACGGTCACCAGTTTATCAGTTAATCTTCTGCTGTCTGGATGAACCCTCGACCAAGAATCATACTCACCTATAACAATACTGTAAAAACTAAGTTTCCCATATTTTTCTTGGGATGAAATGAATTGATTGAGATCACGTATATTTGAAAATAAGGCTTGAAATTCTTCCAGGTGTTTCAACCCATTCAGCTCTTCTGCTGGCACTTGTAGATGATCCGAGAGTATGAGGCGTTGTAGCTGGGGGAGTTTAGGTAATATACCGGCTCGAATCATTTCCAAACTGCCCATGTATCCCATATTCAGGGTTTTGAGATTGACCAAATCTTGCATGCCTGGAGGCAATTCTTTGATGTTAATGCGATTGAGGTCCAGTTCTTTCAATCCCTTGAGCTTTGTTACTGGCGGCATGTATCTGAGATCAACACAACATGTGAGCAATAGAGATTTGAGATTCTCTAGGTCAGCTATGGAATTCGGGAGCTCCTCGATCCAAGTGTAACTCAAGTCAAGAACTTGCAGACCTTGCATGTGCAAAAAGAAGGTATCTGGAATGATCTCAAGAGGATTTCTCCGCAAAATCAGTGTCGAAAGCCTTGGACACTTTGGTGACATGGTGCGAGTGATGTTTGATATCTTGTTACACATCAGTGATATCTTATCAAGATCCTCTTTCCATTCCTGCTCGTCCGGCATTGCATATAGCTGCAACCCAGCTTTGACCATGAAACGAAAGTCGTTTCTAGCAATCCTCAGGGCCATGTCTCTGATCAAATCATGCATCTTTACATAGTTTGAGTCAGCTCTCTCCAGTAAGGAGGCATTCTCCAACTTATTCAATATTGCATGGCCCTGATCAAAGCTAGCTCGTCTACTATTTCTTCTATCCATCAACTCTTCCAAAATGAATTTGTTGATTAATTCCTCTCTAGGGATTCTGTAGTCTTCGGGATATAAAGAGCAATACAGAAAACAACGCTGCAGTTTTGGGTCCCTCAAGCGTATAAAGCTACAAAAGAGTAATGGGAACACCTCGTTTTCCATGTCATCCGGCCCCATGGAAGATTCCTTGAGCTCTTCCAATGCATCTCTCCATTCGTGTATGTCCGTCACCCCCCTCATGCTTCCACCCATAATAATAATACCAAGTGGCAAGCCAGCACATCGTTTTGCTACTTCCCGGGCAGCTTTTTCTGTATCAGGCTGAAGTTTTAACCCGCTCCCAAGTTTGTCTTGGAACAACTCCCAAGACTCTTTCTCATCAAGAACTTTTATTTTTATACTCTTTTGGCAACCCATTTTGTGACAAACATCCACTGATCGACTAGTTATGAGCAACTTACTTCCATCCTCTCTGAGAGGAATACCTATCTTCTCGATATCAAAATGGTTCCACACATCGTCCAATATGAGCACAAACCTTTTCCTTCTCTTTAGTGCCTCAAACAACTCCGCAGCTCTCTGGTTCTCATTGTCTTCTCTCGAGAGATCTAGATTAACAACATTAGCAATGTCACTCTGCAACTTGAGAATGGTGGATTCCTGCGAGACACTAATCCAATATATCCGGCCCTTGAATTGAGGATCGCTTAGAAGTTTGTTGTGGATATGCATTGCCAAAGTAGTCTTACCGATTCCACCCATACCATATATGCCAATTCTTGAGTCAACATCATTCATTAACCACGACCAAACTGTATTCAGGTTTTGGTTTAAAGAGCGTTGACATTTCCATTCTGTTGTCACCAAAGGCTTCCCCTTAGTCTTGCAAACTTCGAGAAAAAGCCCATCAGAAAAGTTACTGCGATCTACGAGCTTCTCTACCTCCAACCTCGTTTTCTTGACAAGCTTCCCCAGATGTACGCGTGAATAAAAATTATAAAATTTGGTCTGCTGTACTTCTTGGTTCAAGCTGTTACACTTAATTTTCTTCTTCTCTACATTAGACAACCAGTCTTCAACTTCCCTTTTCCTCTTTTTATCATTATAAACTTCTTCCTCCTCTAACCTCGAGAGCACATCAGCGGCGCGGTTTTCTAACACTTGAAGTTCGCTTTTGAGAGTTTGCATCTTCTCCTCAATCCCGATGTAGTCCTGCAGCACTTCTACAGCAAGATTGGCTAACTTCTCAGCCATGTTTGATAACACCTCAGCCATAATTACTACCTGAAAACCGATGAAAAAGAAAGAGACTTATGTATGATGTGCGCTCTTCGGATTGAGATGCCACCCGTTTTCATGTTAGCCAAGTTTAAGTTTACAGCCATTGCATTGAGTATGATGATGTCGCAATTTCACTTTTTGAATACCTTTTAACATTATCATATCCAAATTCAATGAGCTGAAAGTACCAAGTGGGTAAATACATAATTGGGTGGCATGAAAATAGTCCCAAGAAGCTCAAACAGAATATCCATAGGCCATATCCCAAGAAATTAACATCCAATAAAAGTATTTGTCATACAGGCCTGAACTGCTCACAGTAAATTAACCCAGTAGCGTAAAAACAACCTAGATCACAATGGAAAATCTGGAACCCCGAAAAGACACTAAGATTTGAAAGTCTTAAACTGCTAATATCAAGAATCATGAAAGGTTAATCACCTCAAAATCTGAAAGATTAATGCAGAGATTCAACACATAAGTAGCTTCACATATTTCAGGTAAATAAAAACAAACAATGCTTGGAAGAAGATGGGGAAACACATTTAAACAATTAAGCTGTAAATTAATCGATTTTTACCTTAAACTATGGAAATGGAAGCTGAAACCGTCAGATTTTGTGCAATGCAAAATGAACGACAACAGCTCATCAGCGGTTAAAAGCATAGTTGAAGTCAACGGTTTTACTTTTATGGCCACTTGGATCCTTGTCTAACTTTTTGGCCGATTTAATATTGCAGCTTTACTTAGTTTGACCAAATACAACAAAGCTCGTCTCATTTCTCGGCCGATGAAGAAAATGTTATTCAATTGCTACCGGCGGCCTCTTTTTTTTTTTTTACCCTCTTTTTTTATGGGAGAAAGTGAAAGAATTCCAACTATTTCTTCAATATTATTGATTGTCTATTTTCTTCTTATATTTATAGTATTACATAAATAGTCAAAACTATTCACAGTGTTTATAATGTTATATTCATATACATTAATTATAATTCTTATATAATATCGTATCGGTTGAAACGACGATCAAAATAGGTCCAATCACTAAACCACTACGACATCGTTTCGACATCTGGTCCTTTTTTGAAAACATTGATACGGGCAAATAATCAATGACGAGGCCCATATGCTTGACAGAAATCTAAATTTGCAACCACATTATTTTGTAGGTTTGTTTTGTGTGTGTGTACTAGTTGCGGATAGAGTACATATATACTAGTTGCGGAACAAATACTCCATCCTTGCTAAGCATTCCCAGGAAAGCTGTCATGGCACTCAGGAAATTGCGAAAACATCACATAAAATTGAGGATAGCGGCCAAAGCCAGCAGAACAGAACTACCTAACCTACGCATTCACCACTCTTTAGAAGAAGAGTGAATCAGGAACTACAGTGTATTACTATCTCTATGAGTCATCAGAGGGGCCTGACACAATCGGCATCAGTTAAGTCACCAGACTTTAGTACCGATGAGAGAGAGTTATCCGTGTGTGGAATGTATGCATATGCAGCAAATGACGCCCCTAAAACAACAGACAACCCCATAAAACTCCATATCCACCTCCGCCGGCTCCTTTTTCTTTGTTGTTGTCTATGCGCAACCTCTGCAATGAGTGAAAATCAAGAAAATTAGACAGAGCAAAAGCAAATCACTGGTGAATGGTTATCGGTTAGTGTGGTGCTAGAGGAGGTCGTGTAACATACTAATGTCCAAAAAGTTAACAATGTCAGAGGCACGACAATTCTCATAAGTTCTTTAGATGTGTGTTTGCGCAAACTAAATTTCTTTGAGCAACAAAGAGAGAGCAGTTAATCTTTTAATTGTCAAGAAAGGAACCACTTGGAAAATCTTATGATATTCATGGAAAATGATGATTACGTATAACTCATAAGAAAATTCCATGATTGGCATAAAGATATTTAGAAGTGCCTGAAACTAACTAAAATTACCAAGTCCTGACACATAACTTTCCCGTCGCTCACTAAACCCTCTCCTTAAACGAGAATGTATATTATTCGAGGAACAATAGACGATCATATGAAGAAATATCTAAGATAAAACAATCCCTTAATCTCAAATGGAACTGCAGCTGTTTCTTTTATGGGATGTTAAGGATGTCCAAAGCTACCTTTCACCACATCAATCAATAAAACACCTTATCATCAATATAAATATGCTAACAAAGAGAAATTGGTGTTCATAAAGAGAAGGACCATGGTACTACTCATACAAAACCATAATGAACATATCAGAGAGATCAATTTCAAGCCACTTAAGCAACAAGATAATGCACTCACATGAAAATTAGATTCCGCATGAAGACCAAGGTGAAAAATGCCAAAAGACATTTCAATCACAAGATCTTTCAATGATTTTGATTCCAAAATTGTTGATGTAATAAGAAAACATAATATAACAAACATACCCACAAGCTTCCTCTGGGACAGTTGATGATTAACAGCCTCGTAGTACTGCAGTCTATCCCGTAACCGGAGTATTTCCTGGTCTTTCGACTCAATGATTGCAGCAGCAGCTTGCTCGGCTTCAGCACGTGCTAGAGCCCTTCCAATTGCCTCAGAAACAAACCTAGTGACAGCAAGCTCCTGGGCCAACTGGTCAATTGAATTGTTAGCAAGCTGCATATTATCACTGGCAGCTGGAGGTGAAGGAAATGTAAGCCCAGCCTGAGACATGAGCTCACTGATCCTTTGCCACTTATTGCGCATCAAATTAAGTGTTTCCTCAGCAATCTTTCTTCTTTCGATTTCCTCAAGAATGCTAACTCTTGTAGCATGTAACTCTGATTCAATTCTAGAACTATATGAGGGCGTATTCGAAATGGACCCATCAGAGGAGAAGTCTGTGAATAGAAGTCAAGATATTATTCAATTAGAAAGCAAATGAATCTCAATATCAATGAGACAAAAATGACACACAATCTTGCTTGCCAGTTGCTCAGCGTAATCATAATCCTGAATTTCATAAATTGGCAGAAATCATATCACCAGGCAGTGGCCATGAGTTCGTTCTTTACATGTTATACACAAACTTCTAATGCAAAAAAAAAAAAAAAAAACCAGACTCTCTATACTCACTGAGATAGAAAGCACACATGATCACAACTCATCTCATGCACATAATATAACATTTATAGCACAATACTTCATAAACAGAACATAGCATAACAAACAAATATTTCAAAGTAAATACACACACACAAACATAGTGAGAGAGAGTGAGACGAAGAGAAGAAGCCTGAAATTTACCATCATTTGCATCCAAAAACTCCCCCTGAGTAGAAACAAAGCTGCGGCTATCCATTTGCCTTCCGACAACGTAATCATTCGCATCAGCTTCACTTCCGATGCGCATGGACTCACTCCTCGGATCCAGAAACCCCTCATCATCGTCATTTTCATCAACACCATCATTTCCAACCAAGTTCTCGTTGACAAAATTGTCACCCACCACCTCCTCTAAACTAAAATCACCCATCACCCCCTCATCTCCGGAAGGCAATTCCGGAACTTCAGCCGCATCAATTCTCCTTGTCTCGTCTCCACCACGGCGACGCTTGTTGTTGGCGACGTAAGGAGAAGGCGAACCCGGGTCCGGCAGGGAATATTCCGGTATGGGAGCCTGCTTTGGGGTCGAGTACAAAGCAGGAGATATGTACAAGTGCCTCGGCCGCCCATTTCTCAGCTCCGGCTCTTGCTCTTCTTTGACAAGGGACTTCTTGAGGGAACCTCGAACTCTGTGTTCGAGTGAATTCTCCAATGGTACAGTAGCACAAGTGGGCATGTTTTCTTTTTTCTTCACTTGAAAAAAGCTCAACTTTGATATGAAAAAAAGGTGGTGTGGTTTAATGGCAGCTCAGGTTTAGCCGCCATCGAAAGAGGAAGAAAAGGGCTTTAGATGGCGAAATGGGAGCAGAGGAAGAGACTAGAGGGAAATAGAAGGACGATATATTATTTTGAACACCCAATAATAATTAACTTTTTTATGCTGTGTAGCTTTGTGTGACTTATACTTCAAGGAAATTATTGTTTGTTCCAAAAGTCCAAGAATTGTTCCGTCGTCGTGAGATTAAGGGCAAAATGCAGATGAACTTCATGTGGTGAAATTATCAAGTCGAATCTGTATTTTTTAAATTTTCAAATTTAATTATGTGGTCATAAAAATTAAATTTGACAAATTTTCTCGATGTGTGGTATTATACACACTCATTTAATGCAAATATTATTTATTTTTTCAAATATAAAATGACATTTTAATGATTAAATTTCTAAATTATTACAATATATACATATACGATATTTACAATATATGCACGTATACATATATATACAGAAACCTTATTTTGTTCATATCTCTCTCGTTTTTTGGTCAAATCGAGTGTGTGAGTAGTGTAAATTGATCAGCTCAAGGAGCGGAACGCAACGGTGGTGGTTTTATGGTGTTTCGTCAATTGAAAAAATGGCAGCAGCGGCGGCAGACGTGTGATGGCGACGGGTTGCTGAAATCCGGCGCATTTTTTGGAGAAGTTCGGCTGGGTTTGGAGTGCTTCGACACAGGGAACAGAATGGTAGCCTCAATTTTGGGATCCGACAGTTGGTGGCAAAGTAATTGCTCAATAAATATGAAAGGGTAAGTTAGGGTTTGTATATATTTGTGTCCAATTAAACCCAATCGAATTGGATTTTGTTGATGCTAATTGAGGGTTTTTGACCGCCTCGATGAGACGAATGATTTGGTGTACAACATCCCGAAGACAGCGGCATGGCTGGTCAGGCGATGCTCCAACGGCACCTCTGACGATGCTCGGGCAGAGGGCGATGGATTTGAGGTGGGCGGTGAACAATTTCGTCATTTCAATTTTAAATATTGACAAATATGATTTAGGGGGCAGTGAGCAAAATTTTATAACCACAAGCTTAAATTTGAGAATTAGAAAACTACAGAGTTCAGTGTGCTACTTCGCAAACCACAGGGGAGTATGGTACATTTTGCCATACTTCCCAGCAGCATAATATCCAATTAATATTTTTAATAATTAAATTTAAATATGATTATATTAAAAAGAGTTTAATATTACTATATTTAAATTTTTGAATGAAAATAAGTACTTTAATGCATATTAAGATTTATACATTTGATCAAGAATTTTTGACCTAATGAATATGTATTTTGCTTAAGATGTGTGGAAAAGTATAAGGTTAGGTTAGACTTTATATATGTATTATAAAAAAATATATAAATTTGTGGTTTTAGAATTAGTCGAAACGATTACATGAATTGAATTTTTTATATTATATATGCATAAATAATTGGTTACATCATCGAGTATAGTGGTTCTTTAAATATGAATAGGGCGAAAAAAAAAGTAGAGAAATGAATGGAAAGAAGCAAAACCTACCGATTGATCCGCGTATAAATAAGACGCAAACCAAAGACGACTTATTAGCTGTAGAATTATTTTAGGTGATAAATAATGAACTCCACGATGCACAAGAACTGAATGAGATTTCTTTCTAGGTATGTAAAAACAAGCCCGCAAACGACCCAAAATAAGTTGGGATATATTTGAAGAAAATATTTTCTCATAGTATATCTAATTCCAACACTTCAACAATGAACTCCTCCTAACGCTTCAGCGTGAAAAATACTGAATAGTTCTCTCACAGCAAAGTTTCAGAATTTACGTCAATTGAGAGTCATCTCACTAAAAAATGCTTAACAGATGAGTATAACAATGAATAAATTGAAACTGCAATCACCAATTGATAAGAATGTAATTGAGCATCAGGTCATTTATTTACCACTCAACTGTTGCTCACCGCCAATTGAGATATTTGAATGTTTCCAATTCAGGGGAGGTCGGATCAGAAAGCTGTTCGCCATGAGTTAGAAGATAGTGTCTGCAAAAGCTTCCTTCAAATGCTAAAGGAGTATGAAGGGCACAAACTTTGAGTTGGGTTCAGAAATTGGCAAAAATTATATATGCAAGAGTCAATCATTACGCTTCTTAGGTGAAGTCGATCATAGGGAGTTCGGGATGGACTCCAGTCCCTTGGTTGTTTGATTTTTTGGGATAAGCATCTGCGGCCATTGGACCAGTTGTATCCGCTGGTGGGGCACTTCCTTCTGTTCCAGAAATCTCCGAAACACTTGGTGCCGATGATGGTTGTTTATTATTTTCTACCGTTCTATCATTTGGTTGCAACTCAGTGGGATCACTCGACTCAGTGGCAGGGGGAACAGAAGCCTCTGCCACTGATTGTGACGATTCTGAATTTGTAGTAGCAGGCTCTGGTGTAGGTGGACCAGCCGGAGCTCCTGATTCTGAGGTGCCCAGAGTCTCTGCAACAGAGTTCTGAGGAGCATCTGATTGAGTAGGGGTAGGAGCACCAGATTCAGCTGGGGATGGAGCACCCGGTTCAGTCAGGGCAGGGGCACCTGGTTCAGCCGGGGATGGGGCACCTGGTTCAGTTGGTGCTGGCGCACCTGATTCAGATGTGGCTGGAGCACCCGAACCTGAAGAAGTGGATGGACCTTGGGGCGTGGCAGTGGGACCTTCCAGTTGCAAAGGTTTGACAGGGTTGCTGCTGTGAGCTCTGCACGGCCTGACCGGGCTTCTTCGGATCAGACTGGCCAGGGTTCGGACCATACAAAGATGCCATCCCAGGTGGCAGAATTTCAATTGGAGGCTTCTTTGCAGCATCTTGCAGGCTTGTAATCTTGGATTCCTCAAGGGAAGCCAAAAATGCAGCTGCAGCATCCATCTTGGTAGATGGAGCTTGCTCCCGCTCTTTTTGCAGTGTTTTGTTCCATGTCTGAACCAAGCTCCTTAATGAAGGTCGACCATGAGCCTGAAGGACAAAAGGAAAAAGAAAGTTAAATATACACATAAATTTAGCATTACAAGTGAATAAGGCAAACCCAATCATACTTGAGCATGAAGCACAGCCTCAGCAAGCATCCCTGTATCCTGCCAAGCCTTTTCCATGAGTACATTGTCCCCCAAAAGAGCTGCTGCAAAAGCAGCTTCTCGTCCTGAACCGATTGATACCAAATTGGATACCAAATTCTGCAAATATATATATATTTTTTTTCGAAAAAGTAGTAGTTTTATTAATAATTCAAATTCTGCAAATATGCACACAACTCAACGAGCTGACAGTGGCATGTAAAATAACTGCATAAAAAGATAAGGCATGCAATCTTCAAAGGAAAGAAGGAACTGATGAAATTTTTCATGAACAAAGGACGTTGTTCTGAATGTTGGGGTACAATTTTAAACATCAAACCAAGCTCACTGGGTTGAGGTGAATGATACTGTGAACTTGTATATTTTCTCCAGTTACTTTTTGACATAAAGCTGGAAAAAGTCCTCTGTAAGATGTAAGGGCTGATAGTTTGTCATGACTCATGCCTAAGAAATGGTAACAAAAGACATAACAGAACAAAAGCAACTATGAACATACGCTGAGCCGCGCCAACTCCCCGTGATTTGCCAGACGTAAAGCAAGGCCTCTCAATTCATGGCCTTGTAGAGCTCCTTTTACAGACCCTGCAGCAGCTAATCTCTTAAGAGCTTCACGAGCAATGTCAGCTTGTCCAGTAGCATCTGCAGCATCGATAAGGTCAAGAAACTCCTTCGCAAATTTAGCTACTCCTTGAACAGCATCCACCACATTTTCCTTCTTTGATGACAAATTCATAATGTCATTCAAGTTCAATCCCAGAGCCTCTTGTCCTATATCCCTGCTGTTGCTCATTGTTAGAAGGCACAGAAGGGCTCTTTTAAGATCATTGCTCTGCATTGCTAGATCAAATTCCAATCTCTTGGATATACCAGGCAAGTGAAGTGCTTCAGTAGCATAACCCATGCCTAGCAAAAATTGTGCTAAATCATCATGATGTTCTCTACCAAGCCTGCTTGCCCACTTCACTGCACTAACAGCATCTCCGTAGGCTGCAAGACAGCGACAGCGAATACCAGGATGGCTAAGTGATATTGCATGAGCACACATGTACCTGTCAATTAGCCAGAGGGCACCATCTCTCACACCTGCAAGAACAAGAGGTCCAACTGGTCGTTTTTGTTCTGCAGGAAATCTAGTATCAGCCACTGCAACCCCACCACCACCAACAGCAACCTCATTAACTTTTCTTTCTTCCATCTCTTTTGGTATAGATGAATCATAACCGTCAACTTTAGATTGTTTAGGCATTGTCAAGAAAGGAGGTATGGAAGGTGCATGCTGAAAAGAAGCTAGTCTGACTACTTGTAGCATCGGCGGTCTCAAGGTTATCCTCTCTTGTGATGTTGATTGTTGACTATCAACTGTTATTAATGCTAATTCTCCATGTTCTGCAACAGCTTTTGATTGTGCCTCTTTATGCCGCATCTCTTCTTTCCTTCTTTTTGTTTCTATGTCAATAGGCGTAATACCAGCATCTACAAAGACACACTCAATTGTGGTTGGGGTAGCAACAAATAACTGTCTTCGATGCCAAACAGCCCCAATAGCAAATGGAATTGCAACATCTCCTAAGTACCGAAACTGAGGGCGCAAGGAAGATATGACGATATACTGTTTATAGGCAAAAGCACAATACTCAACAGTTTGGTCCCATGCTGTCCATTCCGGCTGAGGAAGAAGGCCACCGACTGGTTGAAAGGTTTCCCAGCTATACAGTTGAAGACTCGGGGGTGCTGCTTCAGCAGAAAATTTTTGTGGAGAATATCCATCATCCATGGTGCTAAAAGAGGAAAGTGAACTACTTCCAAATCCTGACAAAGGTGTAGAGTGGATTGTCGACATAGCAGTGGTCCTTCTCGATGTCCGATATGCAAGACCAAGTAACGCTCCTCCATGCAAACCACTAACAGGTTCACTGCGGCTACCAACAGACCTCATCAATATGTTTGATGTTCCATCAAGCAATATACGAACTTGAACACTGGCAGATGAAGCTGCTGATGCTGCGGCGGCGGCGGCTTGTGCAGGCTGCCGCTGCAGCTTCCTTTGCTTTTCTTGATGAGCTACCTTTAGGGACTATGGGCATTCTGGGAGGTAAAGCAGACTCCAGCAAGGCAAACCTGTCTCTACAAGTGTCCCAGGCCAAAAGCCTTGCACTACCTGAATCAACAATCGTCCAGTCGGCGACTTTATAAACTGAGAAGTAAGGAATATCAGGCCACACAATAGCAAGGAACCTGCAGAAATGACAACACAAAAGCAGAATTACCAACACTGGCATAGATCTCAAACATTTTGTTATGGAAAAGAAGCATGAATTAGAACAAATAAATTAATCTCCAAGCAAATAGGAATACTTGAGCTTAGTTAACTCGGAAATTCCCTGCAATAGCATTGACAACATGCTGGCAAGAATGAGTAAGGCTTGAGCAGTGAGACCATTGTTAGTACATGGAGATAAGATGTCACTTACTTTCCTGAACTGCTCACAGAAAGAATTCGAGTATGAATCATGTGGAACGGGAGTACCAGTCTTCTTTGATATCTGCTTCACAGGGAGCTGTTCTGGTTTATCTCCTCTGACTCTTTCTGCATCATTCAAGGAACCATTGGTCCCAGGAATTGGATTTTCAGTGTTAGAAAATTGAAATTGTAGCAGTTTCAATTCCCTTCCAGCTACACAGAGAGCAGTATATTCTTGGTTTCCTGGTGTTAGTTGGCAATGCAGCTATAGGTGGAAGGGACTTGGCATCAAATTCACAGACAATGACACCGACGTTGGTCCCAGTTGCAACAAGATGGGGTTGTAAAGGATGTGCAACCATGGAATACACCTAAACAACAAATAAGAAGTACGAGCTCAATAGAAATCCAATTTCCAGCAGTCAACTCACTGATGATCAAACTCAACAAAAAACTAAATCAATATTAAGTCATACCTTGAGCTTTTTGTGTGATGCAAGCAACTGCGGTGGGACTAATGATGAAAGTTCACATAACGGCCTTGTTAAAGCTGTATAAAGTGGATGTTCAATTGCCCTGTCAAAGATTTGATGCCAAATTAAAATTCCCCAGTCAACACAAATAAAGATAGAGTGAATTACATCACACATTAACAATTATGCTATTTACTTAAACAAATCTCATTACTTCCGAGATAGGTAACATAAAATGAATTGCAGCATGTATAACTTATAATAAGGAGTCCCCTTAGAGAAATAATATACATACCATATATGAGAATCTTTAACACATGTCAAGATGTCAAGATTTGGAGCTCGGGGGTGGCACCAAGATGCGACACTATGGCAAGCCAACTTTGGAACAGGTTTTATTCGACGCAGTTCCTAGAATGTGAAGACGAGGTTAAGATGCGGGGCAATTATTTAGTCTTGATTTCTTATCCTAACAAATATTGCAAATTGCAGAATTCATTTTGAACCTTAAATGACACAGTGTCCCAGATAGCTAAAGTCTTGTCCGCACCAATTGTAATGAGTCGTGGTGGAGCATCAACCAAGCGAAAAATCTCAATAGCAACAACCCCACCATCATGTGCCTTTTCAAATATCATAGAAGATCAGAGGCTCTTAAACTCGATCATCAAAGTCAGCAAGGCAGCACAAAGTAACAACTTGTGTTATTTTTGCAGAGGCTGGACCACTTCACTCTAGAAGAATAAGAATCATAGAAAGAAAATATTGAGCCAATGAAAAGACAATTACTTTAAAGCTTAGCTTAGGAACAAGTTCCCTTGAATCATGAACTGCATTCCAAAACACAAGCAGGCCATCGCTGCCACCAGAAACCAAGAGGGCCTAATTCAAATGCACAACACCAGAAAGAGGCTAATGAATGATAAAAACAAACACAAAAGAAAGCAAGAAAACATGAGTACAAGTTTTCCAGGATAAACAGGAAAGCAGTTTAAGGCATGGATGTTTCACTTGAATTGGGAAAAAGATGAACTTCCCATAATGGCCTACAGAGTAAGATCTGAGAAGATCAGATTCGACTCATCCTTTTAAGCAAAGGAGTTCAGATTGTTATTTGGCATGCCACTAAAGATCCAATTTACAAGATATTCGATTTCATTATCCTTTTCA